>CM028342.1:48508312-48615870 GCA_016618105.1 Dendrobium huoshanense | reverse complement strand
AGTTTTAGGAGAATTTTTTTTTAAATTGCAAAGTCAACCACTATTATTTGACATCATCAAAAAGGGGGAGATTGTTGCAACTCGGGCTTCCGAGTTTATGATTTTGATGGTAACAAATAATATTTATTAATCTTTATTTCTCCTGGTTTTTGTAGTGCATATTTTTTTCTATGTTAACAAATATTTCAGGTACATCATGCACCATTCTTTGAAGATTCAAGGCTCAAGATTGCGTAGAATTGGTTGTATTAAATGAGTCTGTAATTTTCATTTATTGAGTCAAGTCTTATAATGATGTATGTTAGTTTGTTGATCATGCACACACACAGAGGGAGCAAAAAATGATTATAAATATTTTAACTTTTCTGTTCATCATACTGTACGAATTCATTTCGTACTGTACGATCTGGTGAAACAGAAATAATTTAAAATATTTATTTTTCCTGAAAAAATTAATTTTGAATATAACTAATCGTACCTTACGATCACCACATCGTACTATACGATCTATTATAATTAGAAAGCCAGCCGTCCATTAAAGTTAGGCAAAATTTGAATTTGAACAGTTGTATAATCATACTGTACGATCATAATCATACAGTACGATGTTTGAAATATTTCCTAAGTTTGATCCTGAGATTATGCAATCAAAACGGCTGAAATTTGTAATTTGGATTGTAATGTACGAACTGGATCATACTGTACTAACTGGATCGTATAGTACTAACAGGTCAATTTCTGCACATCGTAATAGACGATCTTGTGATCGTACGGTACGAAATTTAACGACTAAATTGAGTATTTTAGGGTTTTTTTAGCTCTCTATTTAAGCACTCTCATAAGACTTTGTAAGAGTCTTTTGGCAGCCATTATAGCTTCATTTTTCTAGAGAAAACTTGAAGAGAGGACTTGAAAGGGAGAGAGTAAAGGGTGGAGTTTGAGAGAGGGAGAAGAACCTTGGAGGGGGTTTCAAGGGAGTGTGAAGGATATTTCACACGGTTGCTCCGGCAAGCTTGCACCTCAGTACCATCGGATTCAAGGTTCGTCTTTAAGGAAGTTTTGCAAAGAAGAATATCTCATTGGTGTCAAAGGACCCGGCTCCTCCGCCGTACAGGGGAAGGTGGAAATGATTGTGTAAAGGCTTCTCCGCCTAGCTGTGGGGGCTAAAGGAGAATCACTAAAGGTTTAGTGTAATACTCGGAGGGTGCCTCCGGGGAGTGGACGTAGGTCATGGTTTGACAGAACCACTATAAATTGGTGTGTTCTTTCCTTTATTTTTTCTTCACTTTATTTTTGCATTTATTTTTATTGTGATTTATTGCATGGATGAAATTGATTATCTATATTTTTATTGTGAATGAAATTTGCTTCCGCATAAAGTCATAAAAAGATATTTCTTTTCATTAAAGAAGTTTTTAATTATCCAATTCACACCCCTCTTGGCGCATCTAGTAATTTCACACTTTTGTTGATTTTAATGATTGTACTTTAGTAGATTTTAAAATTTTCATGTAATTGATGCTATCTCTTTACTCCCAATATCTTCTAAGTCACTTTTATCCATGTCTTCAGCTTTTAGCACTATAGTTTCACCTACATCAAAAAGTCTTTGACTCATAGTTTGCTCATGAAAAATGAGTGAGCTAATCAAATTATCAATAGAATAATCATTCAAGTCTTTTGATTAAAAAGTAGTAATGACTTTAGCATGAAATTTATCAAATAGACGATACAAAATTTTATCGATATTTTTAATGTTTAAAACTTCTTTACCTAAAGCTTGTAATGACGTCATAATTTGAGTAAATCTAATATACATATATATGATCGTCTGATAAGGTTTCATGCAAAAAAGTTCATAATCTTGCATTAAAATATTTTACTTAGATTGCCTGACTTCATGAGTACGTTCATTTGTAATGTATTATATATCCCAAATTTCCTTGCTAGAAGCACAAGTAGAGATTCTCATGTAAGCTTTACAATTTAAAGCACAAAAAAAATAATTCAATCTTTTAGCATTCAATTAAGTATTTATTTATTTCTATTCTACTCCATTCAAAAAAAGGAATATCAATTTTGACTCTATTTATAATACATGATGGTACAGAATCACCAGTTTGAATCATATGCCACAATCGATAATTAATTCATTGCAAGAAAGTAGACATATGAATTTCCAAAAATTAAAAGAAATATTTCAAATAAAGGTGTTCATGTGATTGAATATCCTTCCGTAATATTACAATTTTCAAAGTTAGCCATTAATTTTTTTTTCTAAAGTTTTTTAAAATTTAATTTATGAATCTTGCACTAATACAACTGGAATGTTCGTGCGAGTTATTAAACCCTAAAGAACTAGTCTTAAGCTAACCAAGAGGGGGGTGGGGTGAATTGGTAATTAAGAAAATTCTTTACCAAACAGAAAATTTTTTTATAACTTGGTGCTGGAATGAATCACATTTGCAAGAAAAAGTTAAATTAGATATTTCACCCATGCAGTTAGCACAAAAATAAATATGAAATAAAAGAGTGCAAAAAAATAAAGGAATTAACACCCAAGATTTATAGTGGTTTGGTCCAACCTCACCCTCATCCACTCTCCGAAACCTCCCATTCCAAGTATTGTACTAAATCTTTAGTGACTCTCCTTTAGCCCACACTACTAGGTAGAGAAGTTAAAATAACTTCCACCTTTCCCGGAGTGGTGGAGTAGCCGAGTACTTTGACACTAAAGGGATCTAATTCTTCCCAAAACTTCTCTCAAGACAAACTTTGAATCCGATGTTATTAAGATGCAAGCTTATAACAGTAACTGTTTGAAATCCCATCCAAACTTCCTTGAACCCGTTAAGGAACTTCTCCCTCTCAAACTCAACCTTTTCCACTCTCCATTTTAAGGCTCTCTCTTCAAGTTTTCTTCAAAACAATGAAGACTCAATGCATACAAAAGACTCTTATAATGTTTTTGGAGAAAGATTAAATATAGGGGTTCAAAAATCCTAAAATTTCAATTCTACCATCAAAGATCATACGATACGATCCTGAGATCATTATATGTGATTAGTTTAATATAGCTCTTTCAGTTAGTACGATCAGTTCAAGTATTTGAATATATCAAATATGATGTTGAGATCATTTGGGGAAATTAGTTCAACAAAAATGATGTTGATTGCCTAATAAAATTCAATTCATACAATACAATTAGAATATCAAAAATAAGTATATTCAATTGACTAATCACAGGATCAGTTTAGGCATGATTTTTATAGATTATCCAGTACGATGTTTACCATCATAAATGATTAGAACAAAATTTAAAATTTAAAATTTTTCCTAAATTATGATTTATGGGTAATTTTCATGATCATAATAGATCATTCTGTATGATCTAAATCATCCAGTATAATTAGTTAGATGAGCAGATCATACAGTATGATATAAATCATATAGTACAATTAGTTAAAAAATTGAACTTCTAGTTTTGACTCAATCACACTCCCCCTGAGTGTGTGTGTGCATGTCCACCAAGCTAGTAGAAAACCTTACATGATTGACTCAAGAAATATAAAATACATCAATGCATATTAGAAAAATCTTAACATCATAACCTATTCTACCCAATCTTGAGCCTTTAATCTTTATTGGATGGTGCAAGATGTTCCTAAAATATTATTACACACACAAACAAATATATATATATTAAAAATATTAGAAGACATAAGGATGTAAGCCACAGTATTTTCTATCATCAAAAATATAAACTCATGAGTTTGGGTTGCAACACTCCTTCCTCATCCTTTTACATTATCTATCATCACACTATACATGAATAGCTTATGAAAGAGGAGGGAGGACCTATTCATGCACCTTCCACTATCCACCAGTAATCTCATATTGATCAGCTGGTTCAAAGGTTTGATTAGTGGGTTCCCATTTTGACTCCTATGTAATAGAGCAGCAACAACAACATGAATAAGATCTAGCTCTCTTTGACTCCTATATAGCCTAGCAATAGAAATAACATGATCTAAATATGGCCAAGCTTAGAGAATAGTTTGCCTCCCTTCACTACGTCTTTTAGTTATAACCACGACCTCCACTTGATCAGGATTCTTCATTTTTTTTAGTTTTATTTGTGTTTTTATTCTTGTGGTTGTACTATTCTTCTCTTATGTACTTTGTGATGTATGTGTGTTTTTTTCTCCTTTATGACTTTTATTTTTAAGTTATTTTCTCATTTTTGTGTTGTCAAATGGGAGAGTAGTAGTTTGTTATTTAGCTAATTGCCCCATTATTTAAATGAAGTCATTTTATTACTTTGCTTATGTTTGCTTTTGCTAATTATTTCTTATATTTATTTCATATTAAAAAAAAAAAAAGTTACTCTCCTTACTTTAAAAAATTCACCTTCTAAGGGGTGATTAGAGAATAATAAAGAATTTTAATAGAAGGGGAGATTAAAGAATAATAAAGAATTTGAATATCTTTAAAAAACATTATTTGTCATCATCAAAAAGTGGGAGATTGTATCAAATTTAGACTGAAGTTCTGTGATTTTAGTGATAACAAATATTATTATTTCCTTAATGATATTTCCTATCAATTATTTTATTACATATTTATTTTTCCCTGCTCACCAATCTTTTAGGTTCACCATTCACTTAAAACTTCAATCAGCTCATGATTGGATAAACTAGGTATGAGTTTGTCTGTAATTTCAACTTCAATATAATCTTATCTTTCTTGTGTCAAATCAAATATTTGGTGGAAACTAAGCTGAGTAATCTTACACACACACACTCAAGGGGGTGATTTAGTGAGTTAGAAAAAAGATGAATTTTCTAAACTAATTGTACTGTACAATTTACATCATATTGTGTTATTAGTTAACAAAAAAAACATTAATTAAGACAACCTAGTTAAGTGAGATTGATTAACTAATCTTATTCGATGCTTAATATCATATAGGATCATACATTTTGATTATAAAAATATTTTTCCAATCATAATTTATACAATATTTTAGTATTCAAATATTACTTTAATTGTGTAGTACGATATAAACCGTATTGGATGACTTATGAAAATTATGCCTCAATTGATCCTTTGATTTAGATGCTAATTATGGTTTAATTTCTCAATCACATCGCACATGATGATCGTATTATATAACATAAGAGATGCATGGGACAATATTTAATCATCGCCCATTATCACTTAGTGTACTAGTGATCAATATAGTCTCTTGAACTATTATTGCAAGACGATTGTAGGATCATATGGGATGATCAGTACAATCTCTTGAACATATCATACAAACTAATGTAGTTTGTACTATTAGAAAGTGATATTTTGTACTAATTGTATAAAATGATATTATGATAGTACTGGATAATCCTTGACAGTAAATTTAAACTTATGGCTTCTTTGGAGGCTTTCTATTTAAACTCCTACATTATTTTGTAAGACATCTTTTTGCTATTAAGTTTGCTTGAGAGGGAGATTTGAGAGAGACTTGAGGAGAGCTTTTGAAGAGAAGAGATAAAGAGTTCTTGTGAGGGGGAGTTATGTGAGCTTCACAAGGTTACTCCAAGCAAAGTTCCTTCCAATCTTCTTCAAGTTTCTACTTTGATTCATGGGTGGCTTCAGGGACACACTCTTCAGTACTGGATCATTAATCTCTGCCAACTCTTGGAGGGAGTGAAAGGATTCTTAGTTCTATGCTTACTCTAGGAGGGAGTAAAAGGATTCTTTATTCTTTGCAATCTCCAGGAGGGAATAAAGGATATCACATTATTTGTGATCACTAGGAGGGTGAAAAACATTTAAGTTAGTTTGCCAAATCAGGTTGGTGGAAGAGATTTTGTAAGGGCTTCTCTGTGTAGTTGCTGGGGCTAATGGAGAGACACTAAAATGTTTAGTGCAATACCTAGAGCAGAGGCCTCTGGGGTGTGGACATAAGTACAATTTAACCAAACTACTAAAAAATCTAGTTTGTTTGCTCTTTTTAATTTTCAACATTTTATTTTTTTCACTTTTTTTGTAATTTACTCTGTGGTTGAAATATTTGATTTGTTTTGTTATTAAGAATTTGTTAGCTTGTGCATCCATTATTAAAAATTTATAATTTAATTATTTGAAAAATTATAAAAATACTTTTTTAAGAAATTTTTTTTAATTTCCAATTCGCACCTCCCCTCTTATTTATTCTCGGGATGTTTCTTAGAGTTATAACAACTTACACAAACTTTTAATTCTCTAAGTATAATACAATCTGCTGATTTATCTGACAAAATTAGCAGTTTATTGAATGACCCTTCCAGCTCCAAATAGTGATCTTCTAAGCCTAAATCTCCCCCCACTGCCAAGCACCTAAAAGCTAAATCAACGAACAAAGATAAATTTACTAGGATTTAATGTCCTTACCTCCTTTTACTAGTTTAATTGTTAGGGAGGTTTAACAAACCCAATAAGGTGTGACTTTATAAAGAGCTAGTCAACAAGTTCAATCTAAAGCCTCTCTACATTCTAGAAGCTAAAATTCATCAGTTTATGGTTCTAGACCCTTGGCTTATTAACTCTCATTTGATCTTTGATAATGAGAATAGCTGCAACCATTTTAGTTTCTCTACTTGAAATGTGATTCTCCTCAACTTTCTTTCTATTATATGTTCCTTTATTCTCAAATCATTCATGTCATTCTTTCAGTTGCTTCTTCCCCCTATTTGTTTTTCAAATATCTACACTGCCGACGATGCAGAAAAGTGTTGGATTTTATAGAATCAACTGAGGGATTTTCTCCCTGCTCATGATCAACCCTATATTATTTTAGGAGACTTTAACTGTTGTAGGTTTGATTTAGAAAAAGTTGTGGGTAATCCGATCTCTATTACTAATTTGGGGAACTTAATAATGTTCTTTTTCATTAGGTGTTCAAGATCTCACTTCGGTTGCCTTCTTCAATACCTAGTTAAATAAAATAGCTGATCACTCCATATACATCAAACTTGATATAGTTTTGGTGAATAGTACATTACTGGATAATTTCCTAACATACTATTACAAATTGGAGTCACCCACTAGATTATATACTCTCCTATGATCTTCATGGCTTCTCTTATCAATATTACCTCAACAAGATTCATGTTTAAAAACTATTGGCTTCACATAAATGGAATCTATGATGAAGTTTTTTTTCCTTTTTCCTTACCTGCCTCTGGTAGTCCTATTGCTTCTTTTTATCAGTCTGCATATCCTTAAAAGGGACATTATAGATAGGAATTAGGCTTTATCCAACTACCTTTCTAACTCTATCATGGAGTTAAAAAGTTTGTTGCATCAATGCCTTACTAAGTTATAATCTGAGCCTTTAAACATTGTTTTAAATACATCCTTGTAGACAATTAATGATAAACATGAGGTTTTGTAACCTTTTTGGTCTTCTTGGATCTCCAAAAGAGCTTAAGCCAAATGGCTTACAAATGGTTAAGAGGTTCTTGGTTTCCTCTATAATATGCTTAGAGCTAGGAAAAATAAAATTGTCATGAAATAGATATCAACCCCTCTCAGCTACTTCACCTCTCCCCCTAATGTTGCCACTGCGATTATTAATCACTTTGAAAACCTCTTTAATTCGCCTATGCCAATCCATGATAACAATTTCAACATTCCAATTGGTAATCTAGTTTCGGCTCATTTACGCAACTCTATGGTTGCTCTGATCACAAGTAAAGAAAAAAAGCTATAATTTTTAGGGTCATTAGTCCTTTTTACATGGATCGGACGGGTTCTCATTTGACTTCTACATGCACGCTTCGAACATCATTCGCTTACATGTGTGAAACGTTGTTAAATATTTTTCTCCACTATTTCTCTTCATAAAGGTGAAGAAGCTCTGACAATCACTTTTAATCCTAAATGCTCTCATACCTTTGACATTTTTGGTTTAGTCCAATCTCCTTATACAATGGTTTTTATAAAATTATGGAAAAAATCATTGCAAATAGGCTTAAAATGACATTGCTATACATTATCCATAAAAGTCAAGCTATTTTCATTTCTAAGGTGTTATATAGACAATATTATCCTTCCATCTGAGATTGTTGGATGAAAGTTCGTTAGGGATGTTAAGACCTTATGAACTAGTCTAAGGCTAACCAAGAGAGGGGGTGAATTGATATTTTAAAAAAAATTTCAATCAAAATACAAACTCAAACCAAACCAAAATTCACCACAATGAAAATTAAACTGGAGAAATTAAATGTGAAAATAATAAAGGAAATAAAACACCAGATTTATAGTGGTTCAATCAAACCGTGACCTACATCCACTCCTCAGAGGCACCCTCCGAGTATTGCACTAAACACAGTGTCTCTCTTTTAGCCCCTACAGCTAGGCGGAGAAGCCCTTACAAAATCACTTTCACCTTCTCTGGTGCGGTGGAGTAGCTGGGTCCTTTAACACCAAAAAGATCTTCTTCTTCCCAAAACTTCTCTCAAGATGAGCCTTGAATCTGATGGTACTAAAGCACAAGCTTGTCAAAGCAACCATGTGAAACCCCCTCCACACTACCTGGAAACCCCCTCCAAGGATCTTCTCCCTCTCTCAAACTCCATTCTTTCCTCTCTCCCTTTCAAGCTAGCTCTTCAAGTTATCTCTAGAAGAAATGAAGCCTCAATGGCTGCCAAAGACACTTTTAAAGTCTTTGATAAAGCTTAAATAGAAGAGCTCCAAAAGGCTCTTAAATGCACCAAACTGACATTATCGTCCAGGATGATCGCTAGATTGTCCTGTACAATGTGCTTAAAAAGAGAGCTTTCGAAAACCCTAAAAAATCAATTTTGATGCCAAATATCATCCAGGACGATCGCAGGATTGTCCAGTATGATTCACTTAAAAAGAGGGTTTTAAAAAATCCTAAAAATTCAATTTTGAAACCAAAAATCATCCTGGATGATTGCAGGATCGTCCAGTATGATGTGCAGAATTTGCCTGATAGTCCCGGACGATATTAGGATAGTCCAGGACGATCAGTACAAATTTATACAGATCGTCCAGGATGATATTATGGATCATCTAGGAGGATTATAAGAAAAATTATTGTATTTCATCTTGGACGATTTAGGAAAATCAATTATGTTGGCAAACATCGTTTTGTATAATATACAAATCATTCACAAAAATACGATTGCAAAAATTTATCCATAATTAATCCCCTAATCATAAGATCAATTTAGGCATGATTTGTATTGATCATCCGGGATGGTTAGAACAAAAATTAAAACTTAAAATCATGCCTAAATTAGCATTGGCTGCTATTATCTAATATCATAAAGGATCATCTTGTATGATCCAAAATCGTCCAGTATGATTAGTTCAAAACTTGATCTTTTGGATTTGACTAAATCTCACTCCCTTGAGTGTGTGTGTGCATGGTCACCAAGCAAGCATACTCCCTTATAGGACTTGACTCAAGAAATCAAAAATTACATCAACGAATATTACAGACCCTTTACAACATAACATTATTCAACCCAAACTTGAGCTTTGGTTTTTTGTTTGATGCTGCATGGTATTCCTAAAATATTATTATACACACAAACAAATATAGAAAATATACTATGAGATATAAATATATTTGATATCATCAAAAATATAAAACTCGTGAGCTCGAGTCATAACATTGGAGACTTTAAATCTTCTCAAAAACTCTTTTATGTAAAATTATATATAAAGAAAGCTTTTGATTTGGTCTCAAGAGATTTTATCCTTAACAGATTGAGAAAAAAAAAATATTTTTTGGCCTATTCATTAAATAGATCAGAAGCTTCATTTCGGATGTATTTTTCTCAAACTACCTTAATAGCTCGTTGGAATGGATTTTTTTAAATCTACATCTGGAATTTATTAGAGTTCCTCACTCTCTGCTTTGCTCCTTTACATTGACATGGAATGCATCTACTGCATTCTTCATGACCCCTCCTCTCCTCACACCTTCTCGGGCTTAAATTGAAAGGGCATTATTATTAATCATTTGATGTATGCAGATGATCTTCTAGTTTTTAGGGTTATCTCTTCTAATAATGCCACTTTCTTGAAGAGCTCTGATAACCATTTTGCTACAGCATCCGAGCTACACATTAACCCCACTTAAAGCAATATTATTTTTCCAAGCAATGTCTATGAAGCCTCCAAAATTAGCACTCTCCTCGGCATTTCTAACATGGACTGTTATCTTACTTACTTAGTCCTTCCAAACAGCTTAATTTTTTTTCACTTCTAACCAGTTATAAGTAAGATTTTGGCCCAACTTGGTGGTTGGAAAGTTAAATTTCTTTTTTTTTTGTAGGTAGGGTCCAATTTTTTAAATTCACCATTGGTAACAGTTTAGCATACTAAATTAGAGGATCAATAATTTAGAAATCTTATTACAATACAATTTTGAAAATTAGCTCAAGATTTCTTTTTTATTGTAATATTAACGAGAAGATGATACACTTACTTGCTTGGAAGTCCTCGACAAGGCCACAATATATAGGAGGATTAGGTATTTCTTATATTGATTCTCATTACCATGGGGTTACCAGTTCCTTCATCTACCACATGTATAATCTTGATACTATTGTTAGCTCATGGTTTAGAGCTAAGTATGAATCCACTTGGAAACAACCTAATCCTACAACCTCCAAATTCTTGAAAGTGATTTGCTCCATTACCCAAAAGATTAAAAATTGTATCTCCTTTTCATTGGCTACTCAATGTAACTTCTCTATGCTCTGGGACCCCTGGTGGAATTACAAGTTGCATGATTTCTGATTACTTTAATCCCATTAGGATCTCTCATTAACCTGTACAGAAGTTCATTCTTAACGGCCAATGAGTATATTTTGATTTCTTCCCGGGCTCCATACGAGTGACTTTTCTTGAAGTTAATATCTTAGAGCAACAAAAATTGTACTAAGATGGCTCCAAGAATCCCTCCTTTAAAATTGACACTGCTCACTTTTATTCTCAATTGAAAGAGGTTCAATGGTTTAGTTCATTTGGCATAAGAATCATTCTATTAGATTCTCTTGTTATGCTTGGATGGCCATATTTGGGAAGTTAAAGAGTGCGGATTTTGTTGATTATAAGGGGAATTCAGGTTCCTCCTTCGTTCTCATTTTGTCAGTGCCCCTGAATCTCATGTTCACTTGTTCTTTGTATGTGATTACTCTTATATGGTGTTAACAGTTATTATTCGGATGTTGAACACTTTTTTCTCTGTAGAACATTTTTTCTTTGACCTAACCTTTTGCAAACCTTTAACTGCCTAGAAAAATTTTTGCAAACCTTTAATTGCCTAGAAAAATCAATAACATGGAGAAACACTTTTGTTTCCTTTCGATTTGCTACATCATTTATCTTCTTTTGAGGCAAAGAAACAACCATCATTTCTCTAATACCTAGGCTAGTCTGGAATCAATTCAACATGTTATTATTCATGCCATTTGTTTCAAATCTAGGAGATGGAAACAACAAGAGCAACTCAAGAAGCATTTTCCTTGGACTTTTTAGTAGATGTTATTGGAAGATTTTTTTGTTGTCTGCTGATAGAATTTTTGGGGTTATCAATTATGATGAGAAAGACCTTCCCCTTTTATTCTATCTATGGACGGCCCTTGCAGCAACCATGGAATTTTGCTCAATGGTCTTTAAATGCTTGCCTAATGAAGCTCTAAAATGGCCCCTTTGCTTCCCGCGATTGTTTTTGTAAGCCTCGTGGCAACCATAGCTTCCTCTATTACTCTCGTGCTGCTTCTTTTATGAGATTTGGTTAAATGGATGTTGGCTTATGCACTCTGAGTCCAGTTTTGTTAAACCCTTATTTTTTTCGCTTTTTTTTTTTTTTGAACTGAGGTTTTTTGTTTGATTTATGTCCTATCTTTTTCCTGTTCCCTTTTTTTGGTTCCCCTTTCTTTTGCAGATTTTCTTTTATAAAATTTCATTGTAATTGGTTATTGTTTTATTATATGGGCTTCTTCCCTAGAATTTACCAAAAAAATTAATAATAATAATATATTGCTCTCTAGATCTCTCTCTCTCTTTTTTTTTGAACGAAATGCAATCAATGCATTAGAAGCCGACGAAAAGAATACTTATTACCAACTACTCAAGTAACTCCTCAAGAATCACATTCCTCCTTCAAGCAAGACAAGAAAGGAGGAATCTTATCAATAGTAAGTTCTTCCCACATAAAATAACTTTCTAAAGTCAAATTAACACAAATATCTGCTAATTTGTTACCATCTCTACTAGAAAAAGAAAACAAAACTTGTTTGAAATCTAGTAAGAAAGCCAAATTTTCTTCAATTTTTCTACTAACCTTCCAGCTTTTCACAGCAATTTGAAGCATTTTTTATGATATTGTAGTTGTCCCCTTAAATAATAACTCCTTGTGCTTCAAGTATCCAATCCTGGATCACATTTTTTAAATACAATAACGCTAGTAATTCCATTTGTGCAACATCCCAATGAAGGAACCGAACGCCAAAAGCTACCAAGAATATATTGCTCTCTAGATCTCATTTGGCATGAAAGAAATAATACTAGATTTGGAAGGATTAATGAATATATTAACTAGTAGTAAAGAAAATCAAGAAAGCCATCTCAAAAAAATCACTAAGCTAAAGAGTTTTGAGGAGATTAAGTCACTTATATGTTGATTTTGTGCTAGTGAAAAACTGGGGCCAATTTGGTTTATCCTAGACGTTCAATGTCTTTTCATGGGAAGTTGCTATTTTTATCTGCTTCTATGTTGGTGAGTCGCCTCTTAATTGCTATTGCAGGTCTCAGATGCCACATTGGACTATGAAGAATGATGTTCACATCCAACTGCTTGTATTCCCTTGGAGGGTCTCTTTAGCAACCAGGGAGTACTATATACGTCGACAGATAAATGATTGTTGGATTTTTTCTTTTTTAATTCTTTTCCTAGCTTAAAAAAAAAGCAACTAGGCACATCTAGTGTAGTGGTATCATAGTACCCTCCCACGGTACTGACCAGGGTTTGATTCCACGGATGCGCAATTAGTTTTAACACTACCGTTGCTAGGTCCCAAGTCCTGGATGAGAAAAGTGGATGGTTGCGTTAGGTAGTCGACAACAGTGTAAAACTTATCGAACAATAATGACATAAATCCTTTAAGAAATTATGTTAATGCTAGGGCGCCCCCTGGAAGCGACGCACTGTATGGCCTGAATACAGTGACAAGTGTGCAAGGGCCGCTGCACCGGCGCCCGGGTGCAGTGTTAAATTGACAAGGGTTCTCACATCAAGGATGGATGTGGGAAAAGAAGCTAGTCCATGAAACTAAAATTAGGATAGGAACTTGGAATATAGGTTTCCTTATAGGAAAATTAATAGAATTAATAGACATTATGATTCATAGGAAGTTAAATATTTTGTGAATTCAGGAAACTAAATGGGTTGGAGAGAAGGCTAAGGAAATTGATAGTTTAGGATTTAAACTTTGGTATTCGGGTAGGAGTCGTACTAGAAATGGTGTAGGTGTTATCATAGATAAGAGTTTAAAGGATAATGTTATAAAAATTAATAGGATTGGAGATAGAATTATAGCTTTAAATATTGTTGTTGATGATAAGATTGTTAATATTATAAGTGCTTATGCTCCTCAAGTTGGTTTGGATATGAGTTCTAAATTAAATTTTTGGAATGACTTAGAATAATTAATACAAAATATACCTCTTGAAGAAAGAGTTTTTATTGGAGGAGATTTAAATGGACATGTCAGTAGAGAGGTAGATGATTTTAAAAGCATTCATGGTGGCCATGGATTTGGAACGAAAAATGAAGGTGGCAAGACGATATTGGATTTTTGTTTATCTTATGATTTTTCAATTGCTAATACCTTATTTTAGAAAAGGAATGAGCATCTCATCACTTATAAAAATGGATATAGTACAACCCAGATTGACTATTTTCTTATTAGAAAATTAAATTGTTTAGATTGCAAAGATTGTAAAGTTATTATGAGTGAAAATTTATGTACCCAACATCGATTATTAGTTTTGGACTTTAAGATAAAGGGGCATAAAATTAAAAATAAAGTAAAATAATTTTCTAGGATTAGATGGGGGCATTTAAAGAATATTAACAAAAATATTTTTGGAAATAAGATTTTAGATCTTAAGATTTTTTCTGTGCATGAGGATGTTAATATTATGTGGAAAAAAGTGGCTAGTGATATTAAGAATATTGCAAAAGTTGTTCTTGGAGTATCAAAGGGAAAATCTCCTAATAGTAAAAATAGTTGGTGGTGGAATCCTAATGTGCAAGAAAAGATTAAAAATAAAAAGCTTAGTTAAAAAAATTGGTTTAAGTTTAAAAATTCTGATAATTGGGAAATATATAAAGTGGCTCGTAAGGATGCTAAGAAAGCAATATGCGATGCAAAGACATTAGCTTTTAGTGATTTATGTAATAGATTAGATACGAAAGAGGGAGAAAGATATATGTATAAGTTAGACAAACAAAGAAATACGAGTAGTAAGGATTTAGTTCAAGTGAAGTGTATTAAAGATGAAGATCAAAAAATACTTTTCTTAGAAGATGATATTCAACAAAGATGGATGAGATATTTTGCTAAACATTTAATGAAGATTGTGAAAATAAGATTGACTATAGTGACCTTAGCACCCTAAATGAAAATAAAGATTTTTGTTTTTATCGGCGTATTAGTAAAACTGAAGTTAGAGAGGCTTTAAAGAAAATGAAGGGTGGAAAAGTTGTTGGACCTGATGATATTCCAATAGAGGTGTGAAAATGCTTAGGAGAAGAAGGAATTTTTTTGGCTTACTAAACTTTTTAATACTATTTTGAAGACTAAAAATATGTTAGATGAGTGGAGAATGAGTGTGTTAATTCCTATTTTTAAGAATAAAAGTGATGCACAAGATTGTGCGAATTATAGAGGTATTAAGTTAATGTGTCATACTTTAAAACTATGGGAGCGAATTATGGATCATAGGTTGCTGCGTGATACTAATGTTTCTCAAAATCAATTTGGATTCATGCCGGGTAGGTCGACTATGGAAGCCATACATTTATTAAGAGGTTTGATGGAGAAATATAGAGAAAATAAGGAGGATCTACATATGATATTTATTGATTTAGAAAAAGCATATGATAAAGTTCCAAGAGAAGTGCTCTGGAGAGTTCTTGAAAAGAAAGGAGTCAATAATGCTTATATTTCAAATCATTAAAGATATGTATGCATGAGCTATTACTTGTGTTCAAACACAAGGTGGATTGACCAAGTATTTTCCTATTTCGGTTGTGTTACATCAAGGATGTTCTCACTAGACATTTGCAAGAGGATGTACCTTGGTGTATGCTTTTTGCTGATGATATTCTTTTTGTTGATAAGACTAGAGAGGGAGTTGAAGGTAAACTTGAATTATGGAGGTCAACCTTAAAGTCTAAAGGTTTTCGCTTGAGTAGATCTAAAATGGAATATATAGAGTATAATTTTAGTAGTAATAGACCTAGTGAGGGTATTGTGACTTTGGGCGATCAAGTAATTAATAAGAGTACACGGTTTAGATATCTTGGATCTATTGTTCAGAGTGATGGTGAAATAGATGGGGATATTATCAGCAGAATTCAAGTTGGATGGTTGAAGTGGAGGAATGCATCGGGCTTGTTATGTGATAGAAATGTACCCCTCAAACTTAAGGGAAAATTCTATAAGATGGTAGTGAGGCCTACAATGCTTTATGGTGCCGAATGTTGGCCATTAAAAGAGAAGCATAATACTAAGTTAAGTCTGGCAGAGAGGAGGATGATCAGGTGGATGAGTGGCTTTACCCTTAGAGATAGGATACGAAATGAGCATATACGTGAAAAGCTTGGAGTAGCTCCAGTAGAAGATAAGATTAAAGAGAGTCGCCTTAGATGGTTTGGTCACTTAAAACGGAGGACTTCCGATGACCCGGTTAGGAGAGTAGAGGTTTTAGATTTGACTTATGTTAAGAAAGGTAGGGGTAGACCTAAAAGGCATGGTTAGAAAATATTAGGAATGACATTTCTTTATTAGATTTAAACGAGAGTTTGACGTTTAATAGGACACAATGGAGAAAAAGGATTCATGTAGCTGACCCCACGTAGTGGGATAAAGACTTGTTGTTGTTGTTGTTGTTGTTGTCCTAGCTTTTTAGAATTAGATTTGATGTATATCTCTTTGTGATGTGTACTTTTTTACCATTTCTTTGAACTGCACTTAATTTGTTTGCTGCATATTGCCTCCGTTTCTTTTACTTTTGTTTCCATCTTTTATGGCAAATTATTGCATCCGGTCACAGGACGCGGAAAATAGGTTCGGACATCAAATAAAAATTTGCCACATCACTTGCGCTTTAGTTGCGCTTTGACTGCGCTTTACCTGCGTTTTTGACTGCTCTTTACCTGCGCTTTACCTGCGCTTTTGATGCGCTTAATTTAAAATCATATTTTATTAATATTCGTACCTATCTCCGCGTCCGGTGACCGGATGCAATAATTTGCCATCTTTTATAGGTGTATTGTGGTTTTACAGTAATTAATTGATGTGTCTTTTTACCCCTATTCTATATATATTGTTTAAGTATACATTAACAATAATTAAGTAATAAGTAAAGGTAATTCCTTAGATAATGATGATAGATTCAATTAGCCAGCAAAACATGGAAGACGTTCACATCTTGCAAACAAGTCACTTCATTCGAATGCAAGCAATTAGATTATCCAGCCTCAGCTATCAAATTTAAGGATTTATTGACTCATAATAATACCATTTAGCCCAACTAGTTGAAGGATTACTTGGCTCATTCATTTGCAAGAAATTAAAACATAAAAGAAGCCCTTTTTGGTAATCCCGAAGGATTGCAATGATAAAAGAGTTCTTTCCTCTTCGGTCGGCATTTCTTTAATAAGCCTTCGCCGCTACGTTATATGCTATCTACACGAGGAACAATCAACCCATTATCTCCTATTCAGAAAATGATTTTTTACTTCAACTTTGAAATAGAAAATAATTTATGTAGACAAATGAATCACGTTGAAAATATAAAAGAAAAAGCAGAATACAAAAGATATGTTTTTTTAATAGTGAATTTAATTGCGAACTAACATAAAATTATGAATCAGTAACTTTTAGATTGAAATTTTAAACTCATAATAAATAGACTTATAGACTTAACTATGTGCTTAACTTTTATGTTGTACTTTAAAATCATACTTTATTTTATTACATTAATGCAAATTTTGAGCAGAATTTATTAACTTAAATAACTGAATTAGACCTCCTAAATGATTGAGAAGCTCATCTTTTTCGCTCAATGGCGAGTTTCATGGAGAAGCATGTGATCTAATAAAAGTGGTAGTGATTTAAGTTTAAATAAGCTTAATTAACGCTAATTTTTTGAAACTTTTCATTATTTTATGAATACAGACAGAAGAAGGAGAGGGATTAGTCATGGAGGTTGGAGGAAAATGACGTTGGTGGACATGAAATAACGCATGTGGATTAAAAAAACGCCGGCCAAGAGAACAAAGGTGCGTGATATTTTTTTATACTTAATACATTATTTATAGGGCTTAGAGTGGTCATATTTAGTTTATCCCTATTTTTAGAATAAAATATTGTCAGAGTAGATTTCAGCAATTCGGCATTTAAGGAATGCCCGGCCATAAAGATAGAAAAGTAATTGTGATTGGTAAGTAGGTTTTTTTTTTGTTTTGGGAAATATATGGGCGAAGCCCGTTTCATTAAAATGAAAAAGTTACAAGTAAAAGAAAATTCTGTAAAGAGAAACTTTTACCAAAAAACTAAAGACTGAAAACAGGGGACAAAACACAAAACTCCCCAAAATAATACAGCAGTTAGAAAAAAAAAACATAGGTAGAGAAAGAAACAGACAACAAAACTAGAAACAATGGGTTCAAGGAAGAACCCACGGGCTCAGGATTTATCGCTCTCTCAACCTGGTTGCAAAAAGAATAGCCTGAAAATTCTACTCTCCAAAGGAGAAAATGGCAAATCTATCATCCTTGCCTTGTATACCATCAACCAAAAACTGCAGGAACTACAGTAAAAGCCAGCCCAACCAATAATCCAACCAGCCGGAGCAGAAATCCGAAAAAAAGAAAACAAAGCAACTCCAGAAGATCCTCCCTTCCTTTCCATTTGATAATCTTGCCAAAAACAACAGCTTTGATTTTATGTACTAAGGTAGTAGAAGAAGCCAAATTACTACCAAACTTCCTTTCATTCCTTTCCCTCCATAAATAGTAAACATTATAGCAAATGATCAGGAAGTAAAACTCCTTCCCCTTTTTAATCTTTTCATCTATATACTCAAACAATTGTAAGATAGAAGGTCTGAAAAGCATATTACCCAAATTATCAAATAGGGACTTGATCACAGCAAACGAATAATCGCATTCAAAGAATAAATGACTAGCAGTTTCATATCCAGAATTGTAAAAAGGGCAATTTGCATTAACGTCCAAACCCCTAGTCCTCAGAATATCTGCTATTTTTAAACCACCAGCAAGAGCCATTCAGCAGGAGGAGGAAAAATGAATGACATGCCTCTTATGCCTAACAAAATGCCACCAATTGGTAGGTGTCAAATGTTTATAAAAAAATTCCATATACTCCCTATGCTTAGCTTTCTTACCAGCACCCCAAAAAAGATTATTTTGTTTGTCCAACAGTACAGGGAAATCAGAGAAAACACGGTGGACAGCAACAGGTAAGTAGTCAGGCAAATTCCAACCAATTTAATTAAGAATAACTTTAATACTTGCATTAACAGGAAAAGAAGCAAGAACGGGCTGAACTTCCTCAACCTCATTAAGACGCTTATCCATATACCAGTGATCCCAATATAGAGCAAACTTAGAGTGCACAGTCACTCTAAAATGAAAATTTTCTTTGGCAGTACAGGCATCTCTACAAATATTTTTCCAAAATTTCGTATCTTTAGTACCCGGCTCCTTCCAAGGGGATATGTAAACATGGAACAACCATTTGGCAAGGGGGCTAGGATAGTTATAAATCCTAGAAATAAGAGAGCAGTTGTAACCAAATTGAAGAGAGTTAAGAGAGGGTAAACCTAAACCCCCCAAAGGTTTAGCTTTACATGTGTTTCTCCAAGATATAAGATGCATTTTCTTGCCACAAGAGTTACCAAAATAAAGAAATTTAGCACATACCCTATCTATTTGCTTAAGAATAGTTTTAGGTATTATGCTCACCCTTCTCCAATATGCAATAGTATTCCAAATGGTATATCTTAAAAATTGAAGCCGACCAACAAAAGATAAAGCCTTAGCTTTCCATCCAGATAACTTCTTAATGACACCTTCCAAAAGATGAGAAAAACTAGCCAACTTGGGATTGTAAGGGGAGATGGGAACCCCTAAATAGAACATCGAAGAGGATGGGGCATTAATATTTAGAATGGAACAAATCTCCTCAGCATTAGAACAGGAAGGAGGCAGAATGATGGAACTTTTATGAAAGTTCACAGCAAGACCCGTGGCATAAGAAAATATGTGCAGAATATGATTAAGAATGACACAATTGTTGCTGGTAGCTTTTCCAAAAAGAATCAGATCATCAGCGTACATTAGGTGAGAAAGCTTATAGTCTCCAATAGAGAGAGCTTCAAACCTATTATCAGTGAGATCACTATCAAATAAACAAGATAAGGCATCCATTACAATGCTAAAAAGGTAAGGACTCAACGGACATCCCTGTTTAAGTCCAGTGGTAGAGGAGAAGAAACCTTCAAGAGAGCCATCAATACATAAGGAGAACCAAACATCCATAATACAAGCTTCGATCCACCTAACAAAGATAACCGGAAAACCTTTTTGTAGCATCCTAGCCAAAAGGAATTCCCTAGAGACGCTATCAAATGCTTTTTTAATATCAAATTTAAGACACATAGCTTGAATTTAGAGAATTTCCTAGAAAATTGAAGAATCTCATTCACAAGTAAGGCATTATCAGTAGAGATTCTGTTGAGGATGAAACCAGATTGATTATGTTTAATGATATGCGGCATAATGGGTTTCATCCTCCTCGCAAGAACTTTAGCAATAATTTTGTAAATGGTATTACAAAGAGCAATGGGACGAACATTAACAATATCGCTTGCATTACTAGATTTGGGAATAAGTGTGATAGCAGTAGCTTTAGCCGCACGAGGGATGTAAGGATTATTATAAAAATACTTAATAGCAAAGCATACCGATGGACCACAAAAGAGCCAAGAGGAGTTAAAGAATTCAAAATTAAACCCATCAAGACCAGGTGTTGAATTTTTAGCTTCTGAGAATACAGCAGATTTAATCTCCTTATCTGTGAAAGGAGAAATGAGAGAATCAATATAATCAGGGGAGATGAGATTACCAGAAGGAAACAGTTTGATATTAAAGTCCAGGTTCCTGGGAGCATTAAATAGCCTTTGAAAATGGGATATATATTCTTGATTGCATCTGACACAGAGGAATTATTTTTGGACATAGCCAAAGTGATAGCCGTTTATTTATAACTTCTCCTCATATGAATTCTAGAATAGAGAAATTTTAGATCATCCTCCCCTTGAGCTAACCACTTAGACTTAGCTCTTTGGTATACCCAGGAGAACCATAAAGAGGTGGAAGAAGCCAATTTCTGATTGATACGTTTAAGCTCAGTGGAAGTATTTAATAGATCAACATCTGCCTGCAAACTTTCAAGACAAGCAGATTACTTTTCTTGAATCCTCCTTAGGGTATTTGCCATAGAGTTAGAAGAAGCCCAACAGTTACCTTTCACTTCCCCTTTTAATAATTTGAGCTTGGAACACAGATCAGCAAGAGTGTTACCTTTAGTTTTAACAACAAAAATTTGAAATAAAAGATACCAGAATTGCTCAATTTTTAACCAATAATTCTTAAAAAGAAAGTGGTGATGAGAAAGAGATTTAATCCCAGAATTGAGGATGATAGGACAGTGATCAGAGCCATCAGGAGTCCTCACCATATAATAAGAATCAGGATAGGAGTGAAGCCAAAACTCATTTACCAGCATATGATCTAATTTGATGTGTAAAGGACTATTCGTCCATTGATTAAACCACGTGAAGGAAGGCCCAATAGAACCTAAATCATTCAAATTAGAGTCGAATATGAAGCTATTAAAGTCATGTAGTTGATTTTGAATAAGCACATTCCCACCTAACTTTTCAGAAGGGAACCTACAACAATTAAAATCTTCCATAACTATCCAGGGAATACCATCAGCAGGTGATACACTTCTCAAATCTTCCCAAAGAAATATCTAGTCCTCCAGCAAATTGGAAGCATATACAACTGAGAGAAGAACAGGGTTATTAGTACCGAAAGAGACCATCCCAGCAATCATTTGAGAGGAGAAAAAAGAAGGATTAAAGATGATCCTATCCTGGTTCTATTTAATCCAAATTCTCCCAGAGTTTGCACAGTGAAAATTGTTGCAGCTTGATTCAAAATCATAAACCAAGTGGCTGTTATAAAAACCCCCATCCAAGAGGCTAGAAAGCTGAATTCGGTTTTCCAAGATACAAACCATATCCAGATTAAGGTTTTTTACTAACATTTTGCAGAAAGTCACCTTATTAGAGGCAGAAAAATCTTTAATATTCCACACAGCTATAGAGGGATAGATCATTTATGCTTAGAAGAGGGGGCAGAAGGCTTTTTGGTTCCCTTCCCTCTAGTACTTTTGGGCTGGGGAGAAATTTTTTTCTTTTGTTGTACATTTGTAGTAGGTACCGAATAGGAGGAGCTGTCATTTTCAGAACAAGAAAGAGCTAAATCCTCTGATCCCAGAAGGGACGAATACTTGTTGCTAGTGTGAATATTGGGAGGATTTAAGGAAGGGATTTTCAAATTTTCCAACTCACCTAAACCATCATCATTAGGAGAATTGAGGTTGGGAATCTTTAGTCAAGCAGAAGCTGAAGCTTCATTTAATTCTGAATTAGTATGATTAAGTATGGATGAAGGGGGATCCGCATTATACAGGGAAGCTGTGGGTTCAGGTTGCTCAGCATTTACCACTGGTAAAATAGCAATATTGGTGACTTTAGGAGCAGCTAGAGGAGGAAAACCAACTTGAGAGGGAACCATGGAGAGCACAGAGGTGGAGGCTGCTTGATTAAAGAAGGTAGTAGCTGGTTTACTCACAGGGACATATCTCTGATTCGGAGTATGAGAACGCATATGAGATTTCTTGCGTGGATTACGAGAGGAACTACGCCCCCTAAATTTCATTATCGCATTTTGCTCTGTATTTTGAGATAAGGGGCATTGAGCAGAGGAGTGTGCTAGAGAGGCGCATGAAGTGCACGGTGTAGGCTTCCATTCATATTGAATCTGAAGATTGATTATCTCCCCTTCTATGGATACATCCACAGATTCTCGAAAAAGAGAGGAGGTAGAAACTTGTATGCAAATCCTAGCATAAGTTAATCTAGTCTTAGCAGCAGTTAAGGCATCTACAACAATCAGAATGCCTATTTTAGAGGCAATTTTGGAAATCCCTTATGAATTCCAACATACTAAAGGAAGGTTATGTACCCTAACCCAAATCGGCACTGAAGTGAAGTTTTCCCTGGTAGGATGAAAATTTTTGGTTCATTTTTGGAAGATAAACGGTTTTCCATGAAAAAATCACGCACCTTTGGACCATACCATGTCAAAATCTTCCAGCAGCAAAAATTTGAAGAGAAAGAACCCATGGGTAAGAGCAATGAGTTGAAATGTACCTTTGAGCTTCCAAATTTGATTAGCAGTATCCTTAAGGGCTTAATAGTATGGCCTCTTACCAATCGAGTACCCAACAAGGAAGATACTCCATTCCACAGCAACTACATCAGTGAAATCTTTGTTAAACGAGATGATCTCCTCAATAGATTCGATGAGAGAAATAGGAATATGTGGAGAAGAGGGAACAGGCTCAGCAATGATATTAGACCAGAGACGGTCTAACACTCGACGAGGAGGAGATTTAGGGTTAGAAGGGGAAGCTAAATAGTTAGCCAAAGGAGGAAAGAGACTAGCATCAAGCAGACCCAAGTGATCCATGAAGCCACTGGGGGGAGGCCGGTGGCGGCCAGGAAAAAAAGAAGAAAACTCAAAGTCGCAGGGAAGGGTGGCGGCTAGGGCACAACACCTCTTCACATATTATATTGGTAAGTAGTAATAAAGTGTGAAAAACTTTTTAAGGCGCGCAAATTTAATTAAAATTTATTCAGTACTTACAAAATATATTATAAGGAAAGCGTAATATATATTTTAATTAAGTAAATAATTTTTAAATTTATTTTAAAGTACATTTTGATAAATATACGCCTATTCTTATTAAATTTCCATTATAAAATCAGGATTACAATTTTCTTTAGTTATACAAGATTTTTAGGGACACAATAACAGACTTGTTTTTTTAATATATATATATATATATATATATACTATTAAATTATGTAAGATTTTAATAAAAAGTAAAATTGAACAAGCTTATAAAAAATGGATAAACATGAAATCAAGTCATGAATGAGTTAATGCAAATTGTCAGCTAGAGTCTCAGGGTGAATGGATTATGATGGCTTCATTTTTACTTTCATCATTCTTTTTTTTTTTTTTTCATATATAATTTTTTTCTTTTTAAAGTATGAAAAAGGCAAAAGTTAGTCATTTTAGTGGCAAGTGTAAGAAAAAGAAAAAGGACCCTTATGCAAGCATTCACAAAAAACTTTTGAGCAAGAGGATGCCCTTTCATTTCTCATGTTAGCACCTTTCTGTCTTCAACAATTGTCACTCTCTGGAGACTGATTTGTAGTAAAGTTCTAAGACAAGGTATCCATCACTATCTCTAGCTATAGTCGTGGTCAGTGATGCTATACATCTGAATATTTATGCTTGAAAATATCATTCACACTATAAATCTAAAATCCAGAACGACATTTATATCACGTTATGTTTTTTGAAAATATCATTCGAACAATAAATCTTAAAGCCGTAATGACCTTTGATATCACATTAACTGCTTTGAATGTTAATTGAAATATATCATGCATTTTTCTAATCTTTTAATATTGTTCAAAACTTCATCAACCATTATTCAAATCTAACTCGGACCTGATTCATATTTTTCACAAAGTTAAAACAAGGTTCAATCAAATTTAAAACCCTCTTTGAATGGGATCAAGCAATGTTCTATCATGAGTTAAAAGGTTCAACTGATGTTTGCAATAAATGCGAGCATGGTTAAAATTGTATTGTTTTACCTTGAGTATTACTTTTAGAACTAACTAATTTGAGTTATACTAATTAAGAATTATCTGCTCTAGTCCTATTTGAAGTGAGGTATTATACTGCTTGTGCCATATATATAGTTATGGTTATGAAGAGAAAAAAAAAACTATTTTGTAAGTTGACGCAAAGGACCTCATGGTCATTGAGTTTTATTTTGATGGCAATGTGATTATATTTGTCATTTTTCATCTATGTGTTGATCCATATTTGATAAATGTGTTTTAAACGAAAATGCAATGGTAGACTTATTCGTAACAAACTTTCCATTAAAAGCAAAACAAATTATTATCATGTCTGGCTTGAAGAGAATAGTTTGGATCCAAAGAATCTCCAAGAGCTTTAATATATATTTTCTTATGTGTAAGTTCTTCTAGTTTATAATGAGTATTATTTAAGGGATTTTAGTTCCAATAGAACACTAGAGTTGGCTTTCTTAACATCAAGATTGTACATCGAAAGAGCACTACTACAATATATTCAGGAAGCTATACCTATTTGCATACAATTTCATAAGGACTTTTTTTATCAACTTCTTAATTTTCATCTATTATGTTATACATGTTGTTATCTTTTGAATTGCAAACTACTTTAGCAACGATGTTTTCTTTTCTCATGATGTACCCTTTGGCTTGTGATTCTAGAAATTATAAAAATATATATATTAGCTTTTTGACAAATTAATGGTATTTAAAATTATCATTGACTTTCTTATTTAGAGTTTTATATTAATCTTACCACCATAAAATACTTCATATTTATGTACTTATATATATGCTTATTATGGCATGGCTTTATTTTACTACAAAAAACCACTTATGTTGGATCTCCTTCAAAACGTGAATGTTTCACTTTAATTGTATTTGTAATTTTTTTTTATTGCATATGCCTATCACCAATAACCAAAATGTAAGGGAGAACATCCTAAGCATCTCTAAAATAGTAGTTGACAGTTCAATTTATGGTTGTTAAACCACATGAAATACAGCACACAAAAAGGGGGATGAGTAGAGTTATTTAAAATTATTGTTTAAAAATTTACTTTTTTAAAAGTTTAGACATAATTCACAACATAAAATCAAAATAAGATTTTCTTAATGTTGAAGCAAATAATGAAACAAAAGCTTTTTTTTTTGTCAATATATATATATATATATATATATATATATATATATATATATATATATATATATATATATATATATATATATATTTCTTTTTGAACTAAAAAATAACCTCAATCAATCACAAGTCTTGCATCTATATAATCTCAACACATACTTGATTATATGAAAATAAATATGAAATAGAATAGATTTAAAAAATAAAATGAAAAATATAAAAGAACAAACACATTAGAATTTTATAGTGATTTAATCAACTTGACCTACATCCACTCCCAGGATTCCTCTTCCTCCTCTTGAGGTATTGCACTAAACTCTTTACGGTATCTCATTGGTTCCCAATGCAGGCCAAAGAAGCCGTTACATGAATCTCTTACACAAATCCAGAGCGGCATAGTAGCTGAATCCCATCTACTAATGTTGTGACGAAGTAGTCAAATCCCTTTCAACAATCTGGTGTGGCTGAGTCGTTGCGTCTTTTGTCGCCAAATTGATCTTCTTCCCAAAGCTTCCCCACAAGATAAACCTTGAAGCATAAAAGAACTTAATTGCAAATTCACCAGAGAAATTATGGGAAAATGCCCTCTCACACTCACTTAAATGTCACAAGAATTTTCTCCATCTCTAAAAAATCTACCCTTTCTCTCCCTAGCACAAAGCTATGTCTTCAATGCTTTCTCACAGAATTCACAACCCAATTACTACTAAATACTTCTCTAAATAAAATAAGAGATTATTGAATAGTAGGCTCCAAGAAAACCTTAATATTTCATTTAGCTATCACTATATGAATAGTATGATCTATTAATAGTGCAATACGATTAGTTCAATTCTCCTTTTGTATGACTGTATTATGAATAGGTTACAGGAACATTTGTTAATGTTTGTTAACAGATCTTTTTTATGAATGAATAGTAGTATAGTCTTATTAGAATAAATTAAAATTCAGTGTGTACATGATGAACAAAAATCATCTTTAGAGCCCTCAAGTGATTCAGACAGTACAATTTTTGGATCATACTAGACAAACCCAACTTTGTCTAGAGACTCATTATACTATACAAAATGATTCGTACAATTCAAATAGTTCAAAATTTCAAATTCAAATTTATAGTATAATTATACTGATTGCCCAGTGTGATGTATAATTATACTATACAATCTATAATTTTTTAATTTTAATTTTTATTTAAATAAAAAATTGTAATTAATTTTTGCTTAAACTGATTATACGATTGACATTATAGCATGATTTGAACAAAAAAATAAAAAATATTTATTTTTTATTCCCCCTGTGTGTTTGTTTGATTATTATGGTAGCATACACCTTTTATAATATATTAACTTAAGAAAAACAAATGCACTCTTACAGGAAATCAATGATATACTCTCGAATCTTGAGCTTTGATCCTTTGGCGGCGCATGATGTTTGTTACACATTAAATGTTAGATAACACAAAATTATGCATAATAATAATAAGTAGGAGAAACTAAATAACCTTTTAAAATGTTTGTATCATAAAAACATAAGCTCTAGCTCTTCCATTGCAATAGTAGAACCTACTAAAATCAAAACTTTGACTCCCATTATGGCTTGAAAACCATCTTATATAAGGTGTAGATTAAAGAGATGAGGATGTGAAGATAAAATTTTTTTGTTTCCAAATATAGCATCATGTTATTGAAAAATTTATCTCGAATCAATTTTTACTTTATATTCCTATAATAAAATATACAAATCTAACAAAATACCATTTCCAAATATAGAAGTGGTGATTTACTTTACACTAAAGAATATAAATAGATTTGTATTATTTTCATAATCAAATGTAGTATAGTGAATATTTAAATATCTTGAAAGATTAAATGACATTAAACTATCATTTTAAAAAATAAAAATAAACAAAGATAAATATTAATCTACATAAAAAAAAATTCCTTACATTAGTGTGCTAAAGAAGGGATTAATTTTTCTCTAAGTTCACAATAAAAGACAGCCTTTAATGTTAATTACATCTTCGCAGAAGCTCCTATGAAAACTCTTGACTAAAGTGATAACTAAATATTTGGTGATAGACAAAGATTACACACAAGGATTTGAATCAGGTTTATACATAGGAAATAGTTCAAAGTTAAACATTTATTTTTGAATTCACAGGAAGAAAATGAGAGAGCACTTGAGATTCTAAGATACTAAGAAACAGTCAAACCTATACAAGAGCAAGGCTTCAAATGATTTAGATCAAGATCAAATTTATGTTTAAGTTATTAATTTATTATAAAAGTAAGATTTTATGTCCAGATAGATGTATAGGAACTATACAATTGATCTTACGTCTGCTTGGAGTGAACAACTACCTAACTATCTAGGCTCTTTTGTTTATATATAATTTTAGCTTTAATGATTGATTGATATGTAGATTATTTATTTAACAATGAAGGTTTAAAGTTTAGAACTCAAATTAGAGTTTTGAATATGATAGGGTTCATGTGTACTTAACTAATATAATTTGAAATAAAATTTTCAATAATTTCTAAAACTTTTATTTGCAAATTTTAATACAAATTTCTAGCTTTCTAAGAAATAATATTGTAGCATAACTACCATATACTAATAGAAAATAGCAGGCTCAGCAGAGTCTCTTAGGCCACCCCTAGTTTATCATTGTCTTGTGTGTGTTTGTTTATGTACGTAGCAGGAAAGTAAAATGCGCGTTATGAATGTAGGCAAGTAGAGTGATGGTACTTTAAAGTTTAAAGTCCAGTCAAAAGCATATGCAACACCAAAAATATTCCTAAGAAAAACAAGCAATTCTACTCATAAAGTATATACAAATAAAATAGGAAATCTTTTATAAAAAAGGAAGGAATGTAAAGACAATATCATAGCAAGTGCAACTTGAAATGCAAATTATGGTCAACAACAAAGTAATGGTGGACAAGCTCCTCAATCTAAAAAATTGAATTTCTTCATACTTAAAGTGATACAAATTTATAAAAAGTTCATTTTCTTATATAAGGTCTTTAGGTCTTCATGCTCTAGCCTCTAGGTATTAACATGCATCTAAAAAATTATAGAAGAAAAAATTAAAAAAAAAACATTCTTTTTAACTTCATTATACAATAAGCAACTATATTTAAGTCTGTCACTTATATTTTCATTTATAACTCTATATAAATTTACATTTATATAAAAAATAAAAAGACTCTATTACTACAAGAGGTTGCATAAGAATAATGCATAAATAAATAGAGATAAGTTACCCCTAAGACCTGTAAGACAAACATGAAACATAAATAAAAACAATCGATGGACGAACAAAATCCCGAAAGAGCAATGCAAACCCCACCTTGGTATAAAAATAAATTCTATCTAGAAAAGAGAATGGATTAAGGGAGAACCAGCTCATTAATGTAGTATCAGATAAACACCTAATCTAGCACAGTAACAACAAGCATCCTTATTATGTTCCTACTGCCACCATAAAGCATGGCCATGAAAAGGACCAAATATTGTTCCTACTTCCACCATAAAGCATGGCCACTGATTTTGAATTTTTAATTCTCGATTTTCCTGCAACCTTCATTGCCGGCTCTTGGCGATGACGGTGGAAGGCCACCGACCACCGGTCGGCATGCATAACAACACCAGATGTTCAGATGGAAAAATCAGAGAAGAAGGTGATCGACGACAGACGTTTCAGCATTCAGATGCTAACAACGTACAAACCAGAATTGCTGCAAGGCCTCTGGTTATCAGAGATGTAAGTGATTCACCTGTGAAGAAGAATGATGATTATGTGGAAGGTAATGGTAAAAGTTCTTTGATTAATCCTGATTGCATTACTCTGAGACTTAAGAAGTCTAGTGCAAATTTGAATCAGAAATCTAACGATATGGAAGCTTCTTCATCAGATGTGAAGATTTTTGTTAATAAATTCAATTGTTCAAATGTAATCTCTGACCTGTGGCCAGCGATAAATGAGAATATCCTGAATGACGTTAACAATATATCTCATATGAATGATAAGCAACCTTCTGATCTTTGCACATACTTTCCTGTTAAGTCTTTCATGCAATCTGAAAATGTTAAAAAGATTTCCTGTGATGCTATGGCAAAGAGTGCAGATAATGGTCCTAAAGAAAATTTTCTTAATGCTTGGAAGAAGACCCAGCACATCATGCTTAACTATAATATGAACTCAACTCCTGTTACTGATGAAGGAAATGCTGTAATTATGAATTGAGGACTTGAAAATGTTAATTCACACATTTTGAGGAATTCATTGGTTATTAAAGTCTTCGGTAGCCATATCCATTTCCCGCTCTACAGTAGAGAGCTTCGAAAGCAATGGTTCAGATTTGTGAACTTTCATCTTACAACCTTGGGTCTTGATTGGATACTCTATTCTTTACAAAGCCTGGTGCTGTTGAAGAAGTCTTAGAAGGAGGTCCTTGGTTTATTGGAGGAAATATTATTGGTTTGGATAGATGGTTCCCCTCAGTTTCCCCTGAATCTCTCAAAGGTCTTACGACACCTATTTGGATTCGTATGCCGTGTTTACCTTTACACTGTTGGGATGAACAGAATATTTGTAGAATTGCATCTATGATAGGAGTTCCTTTATATCTAGATGTCAATTCATTTAAATGGGGAAAGAGGGAATATGTCCGAGTTTGTGTTTGTATTGATCTAGATAAAAAATTACCTAAAGGTGTTTGGATTGAAGGAATGCATGGTAGATCCTTCCAAAAGGTAGAATATGAGAAGATTTCATCTCTATGCTATCACTACAGCAAAATTGGCCATTTGAAGAACAAATGTCCTCTTTTCAATAACTCTTCTACAAAAACATTTGTTCCTATTTCAAATGTTAGTGAAAAAAGGGTGAATCATGAAGAAGGAAATTCCAATGGACAAGATGAATTAGGACCTTGGATACAGGTCAAATTCAGGAAGAATAAAGCTTTCGGGAAAACTGCACCTAATCAGAAAACTGATCTTCAAAATGATCCTCTAGCTCAGATAAATTCCATCATAGAAGAAGGTGTTATCATTGAACCACAGAATAATGTTGAAATTCATATTTCAAAATCTGCAGCTAGAAGTAACTCTGTTGGGTTATTGAAGACTAAAAGCTCTAAATTATGTGTGAAGAACAAATTTAGCATCCTAGAAGAGACTTTGCAAGATTCATGTTTGAAAGATACTATGGAAACTGGTTGTAATATAGAGCTGGTTAAAACAGCTCCTTCTAAATGTGATGAGGAGGTGATTGTAAAGTCTATTTCTGAAAAGACAAGAGGAAAAATTGATATTGTTCAAGACTTCAATAATAAAAAGAAAATGCTCTTAACAGCTCTCAGGTTGATAACTTGGAGAAGGCTGATTATTCTTCTATTTCAAATGACAAAGATGGGAAGGGTTGCTTGAGAACTCAAGTAAGTCCTAATGGATTACTTGCGAGTCCAAGTATTCCCTATAAAAAATATGATTTCAAACTTCAAAAAGAGCTAAGAGCCTAGGAAGTGGAAGAGTTGGAACCATTGGTTTCTGTCAGCAATTCTGCTGAATTGGTAGCAGAAAAAAACTTAGCTATGAACGTTCTTGAGGTTCTTGAGAGGAAAAACATGTTCTATATACTTCAAATAGTTAATGAAGTTCGAAATGCAGATAGTACTAAAGAAAAATCTTTGGTTGATAGATAAGAAGGTGAGCTGGAGGCGGATGAAAAAACTGTTAAAGAAATGGATGTCCGAAAGGATTTGGTGAATGTCTGTGGTCATGGTGAAGTTTAGTTCAAATTGCAAAAAGAACTTAAGTCCTCAGGGAATTATTCATTGAAGTATGAAACAAGGAAGGGTGAAACAAAGGTAATTTGTGGTGAGTCTAATCCCACTTCAAAGAAAAAATGAGTTCCTTATCTTTTGGAATTGTTGAGGGGCAAGGAAGGTTGAAGCCTCCAGGTATTTGAAAGAGATTATTAAAGACACTGAAGCTTTGTTCGTAGGTCTGGTGGAAACAAAAGTTTCTTCAATGGATCCTGGGAAAGTAAAAAAATTCATTCGAGAAGATTGGGAATTTTTTCTGTATCCTGCACCAGGTCTATCAGGTGGTATTTTTTTATGTTGGAGGGCTGATTTGGCATCATTTGATGTCATAGAAGCCAATGAGCAGGTTGTGTTGGGAAGACTTATATCAAAAATAATCAAAGCTGGATGATAGCAACAATTTATGGGAGTAGGGAGAGCAGTAATAGAAGGCTCCTTTTGAGTAAGTTGCAAAATTTTTATGATAATAATTTTCCATGGATTATAGGGGGAGATTTTAATTGCATATTATCCCAAAGTGAGAAAAGAGGTAGGAAAAAATTTGTACATTCTCAAGGTTCTCAAGACATGCTCTCATTTATGAGTAATGGTGACCTTCATGATGTTGGATTCTTGGGTCTGAAATACACTTGGTGTAATAATAAAAATGGAGGAGGTAGGATCCTGGAGAGATTAGATCGATGTCTTCTTAATTGTGTTGCTTTAAACTTACTCCAAACGGCGGTGGTAAGGAATTTAGCTAGAATAGCTTCGGACCATTGTCCAATCTCTATTAAAATCATTGCTTCTAAGCTTATGAAGAGGAGAAATTTTATGTTTGAAGATATCTGGTTATCTTATAAAGCATCACATTCAGTGGTATTATCTTCTTGGAACAAACAAGTTAAAGGTTCTTCTGCGGAAATCTTAAATATCAAATTCAAAAGAACTTTGAGGTCCTTATTGTTTTGGAGTAAGGCAAAACATAAAAACCTGGTTGATGAAAAAGATTAGCTTAAAAGAGAAATCCTGGAATTGCAGGAAGAAGAAGTGAATTCGAGAGGTTTATCAGAACTAAAGCTTTGCAGTTTGAGGTCCAAAGTTGCAGATTTTAATGCCTCTCTAGGTAGGCTTAGCATGTGGTGGAAATAGAGGGATAAAATTCAATGGTTGAAAGATGCAGACTCTTACTCCAAGTTAATCCATGCATTTGCTATGGCAAGACAGACTGCTAATAGTATCAATGGTGTTAAAAATGAAGAAGGATTGATCTGTGAAGACCAGCAGAAAATTGAAGAAATTTTTCTCAATTTCTTTAATTGCAAATGGAGATCAAGGAACTACAGAATAGAAGGATAGCCGCAATCTTCTAAAAAGTTGGATGAAGAGGATTGCAAAATTCTATGCAAGGAATTCTCTATGAAATATCTGGAAGAGGTCATTTAAAATTTGGGAGCAAATAAATCACTAGGTATTGACAACATCACTTATTCTTTTATTAAGTCTTATTGGTCAATCTTTAAGCATGAGGTATGGGCAGCAATCAATGATTTTTTTATTACTAGTTCTCCTTGTGCTTGATGGAAAGAGACAAATGTGGTATTAATTCCCAAAGTTGATAATGCTTTGATACCTTCTAGCTATCATCCCATTATCTTGTGTAATGCCATTTATAAGATTGTGGCGAGAATGATTTTAAACAGTATGAACTTCTTGTTTCCTAAAATCATTTCTGAAGTTCAAAATGCTTTCAAAAAGGGAAGGTCTTAGTCAAATGAAATATTGCTTGCATAAGAATTGTTTAACAAGTTTAGACATTCTACATTGGAAAAGGTTCTTGATTGGTTTGGGTTTCCAAAGTTTTTTTCTAAACTAATTATGGAATGTATTACTAATCCCAAGTATTTTATTATGATCAATGGAAGAAATTCCAAGTGGATAGAGGCCTACTGTGGATTTAGACAAGGATGCCCATTGTCTCCTTATCTATTTATTTTGTGTTCCCAATTATTGACTGAAGAATTTGAAATTAGAGGAAAAGGGATTGGTGTTAAAATTAATCCTTATGCCCCTATGATTTATCACCTTATGTATGCTGATGACATTGTGATCTTCAATAGAGCTAATATAAAATGCTTGAAGAAAGTTAATAAAATTTTGAAGAACTATTGTAGTTGGATTGGCCAAAAAGTAAACATGCTTAAGTCATCTATTCTTTTCAGAAAATCTGTAAAAAAAAGGAATTGTAGATCTCTTGTCAAGATCCTCAAGATGAAAATGGTAAATGAGATGGTATATTTGGGAGTTAAGATTGCTCTAAGAAGATTGGTAAAATCAGATTTCAATAATCTCATTGTGAAATTGGCAGCTAGAATGAACCTTTGGTGTTCTAAATTTATTTCTCTAGAAGGAAGAATTACCTTGATCAATGCTTCAGTCCTCTCATTGCCTATTTTCCTTTCTAACCATTCACTAATTCCTTTGGGTGTTTTGTATGAAGTGGAGAAAATGTGTAGATATATTCTTTGGAATAAAAGAGATGGAAGCTATGGGATGCACTATGTTACTTGGGACATCTTGTGTAAACCAAAAAATAAAGGAGGTTATGGTTTATAATTACTGGTGGAGAAATTGGGGCCTATAATTACTGGTGGAGAAATTGGGGCCTTTGAGGTCTAAGTTTGCGCTTAATTTCATTAAAAATCCTAACTCTCTTCTCAATAGAGTTTTAAGATCCAAGTATGGAAATGATTTATGGAATGTGGCTAACAGTAGCTATTGTTCTTCAACCTGGAAAATTTTTATGAATGGAGCAGATTACTTGCATCCTGTTATGAGGTGGAAGATTTTTAATGGTAAGAATGTGGATACTTTTAAAGATATTTGGATCTTGGATAAGACCATTGATAAGTGGCCAACATTTGTAACAGCTTTAAATCCAGAATTCTGTTAGGTTTCAGCTTTTATTTGTGATGGAATATGGGACATAAACAAGTTGAAGCTCTGTTTTGGTCAGCACCTAATTGAACTGATTGTTTCAATTCCAATTTATACCGGAGTTAATGAAGACAAGTTGGAATGTATAAGAAAGTTTTATGGTAAATCAATAACAGCAATTGCATATGAGAAAAGTTTTGAAAATGAGAGGGAAGATGAGACATGGATCTAGAGAAAAAAAACATATGCTAAAGCCGAAGATTGATATGTTTTGGTGGCGATTATGCAGGAATGCAATCCCAACGTTTGGTTTTCTGTTATATCAGAGATTGGCTAAGTTTGGAGGATGTCCGAGAGGATGTAAGGAGATGGAAAATATAGAACATGAAGCTTCACAATGTTATATGGTTAAAAGGGTATTGGAAATGCTTGCTGCTTGGAATTTTATTATTCCAGCTTTTAATTCTTTAGCTGAATGCTATCAACTATTAAATAACTTTGCTAAATCAAATCTATTCCTTGGAAATTTACTTTGCTCTGTGGTATTCTTTTGCTGGAAGAGTAGAAATAAACTAGTTCATGGAGAATCGGAAGACAGTTGTTCTACCATTGCTTCAAATTCCATTATTCACTATTTCATCTTTTGATTCTTGTTTAATCCGAGATAACTGGGATGCTAATCAGCTATATAAGCTGTCTCAAGCTTCTTGGCATCCTCCTCCTGCGGGTTGGATCAAGGTGAATATTGATGCTTCAGTACTTTCTAATAACAAAGCCGGCATTGGAGGTGTTTTTAGAGATTGTAAAGGACGTGATTTAGCTGCTTTTTGGATTCAATGTATTCATTGGGACTGCTCCCAAATGGAGTTATTTGCAATACTGACATTGAGAGAATATATTCAAGATTGGATGCTTGATGTAAAAGGAATTATGATTGAGGGTGACAACTTTAATGGCATCAAAATATTTCAAAATTCATTGACAAAGCTGGCGATTGATGAAGAATTTCTAAAGCCTAAGGATTTAGATTTTCTTTCTAATTTTAAGCATTTAATTTTCTCCTTTTCTAAGAGAAATTGTAATAAGTTAGCTGATTTTTGTGCTAACTATGCTCTTTTGTCCTCCTTTTATTGGGATGATTTCTCTAGGAATAATGTTCCTCTATTTTTTTTTTTAGAATTGCTAAAGGAGGAATATTCTTGTAAGTAGTAAGTGAATAAAAAGTTTCTTATTGCATTTTCAAAAAAAAAAAAAAAGATAAAAAGGACCAGATATTCATAAAAAACTAGACTAACCATGCTCCAAACAAAAGAAAAAGTAATGATAGAGCTAAGATAAAAATTGATTTCCACCTTCACACAACCATACAAAAAAAAATCATCAAAAGGATTAGTAATTAGAATAATAAAATAATCCCCATTCAAATTCCAAATAATAATAATATTTTTAATAGGTTGCCAACAATCAAGAAAAATCCCATTAGTAAGATTATTATTATTATTATTATTACTATTATTATTTTGGGAAACCCGCAAAAGGGCATACCTATTAATAATAATAAAAAAGGTTACAAGGCCCTTAAAGGGGACCTTCAGCTCACTACTGCTCGACGTAACCACAAAAAAAGTTAAAGAAAAACCTAAGAGTTGATGATCCCCTATACTACAGTTTACGAAAATTCCTAATAATATTCTAGGGATATAAGTAGACAACACCAAAAAAGGAAGGACATAAAGTAGACATTCAGCGCGCAATTCCTACAAAAATTAATCAACTTGTCAACAAAAACTTTTGTCCAAAGAACCTGTAAGAAATAAGGACTGTAAATATAGAAGAAGAACAAAAAAACTTGGAAATAAAATAGAGGATTGTAACTACGTAAATTTTGAATCCAATTAGACTTATACAAAATATAGGTGAAGGATACCCCTTCAGCAATAATGAAGAATAACATGTTAATGGCCATATGTAATCTCCCATTACAAAACAAGTAATTAGAATACGAAATGCTCAAATCATAATTATAACCATGAAGAACATGGAAAATACCCCACATTAAAACAAAAGGACTAAGAGTTGTTAGGCAAAACCTGAGCCAAACCAAGTATATAAATTATTTATATTAATCCAAAATGAGAATCTAGGCTACAACTACACCAGCATGGGTAGTATTTGGAAGGAATGAAATGCAACCAACCATAAAAAAGAAAATCCAACCAAGAAAGAAAACATTAATAGACAGATTAATCAATAAAATTCTAGCACGCATACATAATAAGCAATCAACACATAACCAAGAGACAACTAGCCAGAGGTCCCAGTTCCACCAAACAAAGCTGCTTTTAATATCAATATACCTCACCCTAACATTTAAATAAAGATTGAAACAACCATCATTCAACAGGAAATTAGTACACCAACCTTAATCCTCAATAAAATCATCCCTCAAAATAGTATAAATACACAAAAATAAGGAGGAAAATCAATCTAGAAAATCAGATATGAAAATAGTTGTGTCAGTAGAACTAAGGAAGGTAATAACTATACCGTTATCATGAGGACAAGAGGAAAATATTTCTTTCAATCGTGTTATTGAATTTAGAGTTGGCTAATTGACATACCAAATGAGTTCTAGTATGTATGGAATTTAATCCAAATGTTAGTGTTGATCTAAAGATCAATCAATAAAAATATTGTTGCCATTAAAAATTTTCTTGAATTTATTATGAATTTCCAAATTAAAAAACTTATTTATAGAAAATTTGACCAAGATTTTGATTACAATTAAGGCTAACTAATCTTTAATACTAAATATGCAATATAAAAAAAAACATGCCAAAATAGTTTATTGATTCTCCTATACGAATTTACAAAATTTTAGGTCAAATTGTTACCATGTAATTTGAAAATTCAATTAAGGCCATTATATACTTCAAATTATCATGAAAGTTTTTGTTAATGTGTGGAACACTTCAATGAACTATCCATAAAATTTAAAGCCTATCGGACACTTGTACAGGGAGTAATTGAATAATTATAGTAGACGATATCATTCAAATCACTCAAAATATACTCATTACCCGGCCTTAGTTTTACATGCATTTCAAAAAGTTCCTTAAGGTGAATTTATAGAGTGGTCATTCTTAAAAATTAGCTTACTTGTTCAAGAACTATGGATTAAGTTTAATTAAATTCATTAGATGTTATGTATACAGTTAGCTTATTGGTTGTGATTGAACTTTTTGATGAATGTAAATAATGTTATGTTTAATATGTTAAATTGCCTATGAAACAATTTGGTTTTTGTTATGTTTGAGCTAGAAAATGCAGGAATCGTGCAAAAAATTTAGTATGGTATAGTGTTGTGGCATCTGATTACACCGCCATGGAACCATCATTAACACAACTAGAGCACCCAATATGGACTTGGTGTTGCCCAATATCTACTTGTACAGCACCGGGGTGTAAATTTTTGGTGCCGCTAAGCCAATGGAAGTGCCACATCGATGTCACACCTATAAACTATTAGAACAGTCCCAGCACTACAACTATAACAATTCAGGACAGGATCTGCCAGTAAAGCGAAGAGACTATTCACTAATGGATAGGTTCACATCAGTAAGCACCACAGAGGATGGAATCCTTCAATGATATAGCATATATTTATTTTATGGGCACCACAGTACAAGTTTCCCCCGCACCATGGCATCATAATCCATTTTATGTGTTTTTATATGAATAATCCATTTGTAATGTTAATATGGGTGTTCCTTCGCTTAGTTAATTTTTATCTTAAAAGTGCTTATCAATATTTTTCTTTGGAGTGATATTTAAGGGAATTTAACGTGCACTGGATCCACATAATAAGATTGTTTGGTCAATGTTTATGCAAGTAATTCTATAAGTGCAAAGTGGAGTGTAGAGGACATCATTAAATTCATTCATAGACATATTTTCTTAAATACATTTTTTTATTTGTTCAATTAATAAAATTAAGTATGCTTCAGCTGTTCTTCATGTCTGGCTAAACTCTTTTATTTTAGATTGATGGTGTAAATATAATATGGAGTACCAATGAATTATTTTCATCAATAATTTAATGATTTTTTAAATATGAAATGTCTTCATTTAATGCACATAGTGGTCATATGTATAGTTAATATCATGTCTAATGTTGATCCTAAAAATTGGAAACTAGGCACAACTAGGTATATTAGATTTATATAATGTAAGTATAGGCATACTGCTTGACTTATACCAAATTTGTAGATATGAATTGTAAGGAATAGGTTTTAATAGTACATGTTTTACTTACTCTTCTAAGATTTTTGTAAGGTGGTAAACTATGGGAGTTTAGAGTGGTGTTGATTATGCATATGCTCTAAATAACATTAATATAAAATACAATCATTTGGACATATTGTATGCACATTTAATAAATCTAAAACATTTTATTCAAATAGTGTTTCATTTAAATTATTTATTTATTTTAAGCTGTGTGATTTAATCTCCACCAATGCTTATTTTATTGAGTTGGATAATTATTATAATTTTAGTAAATAGTACTAGTAATTAAATATTCTTACTCGTGGGATCGATATTCTACTCAATCACTCTATTATTATATTTGGAACATATACTTGTGTATATTAAGTGGGGTTCTTTATAATTTTATATATCTAAGAAAATCTTAGTATTCTTTAGGATTGATAGAGCCCTTAATTATTTTTTTAATTCTTTAAGTTACTTCACTGACACCATTAAGTTTTTGGCACCATTTCTAGGGATGATTTATTTTATTTGTAATTTTACTATATTGTTAAATCAATTATATAATTAGTCCAACTAAATTCTTTTATTCTTTTATTTTATTTTACTAAATGCTCAAATGTGGGAGCATGCTTAGAAGCCATAAAAGGTATTAATTACTAAATTTGTGTTAAAACATTTAGAGAACCTTTCTAAAATTATATCCACCAAAAGGATTTTGAAAATAACTAGCTCTATTCAAGACTAAGATTATTCTAGACCTCTTAAGGATTTTGCACACCCAATGGTATAAAAAATTGATCATAACAAAAATTTGCTTTCCATCCAAGAAAATCATTTTCAATTAAAATCAACAATCATTCAGAGGGTACAAAATTATCAATTTGGGGGAAGTCCCATTAAAAATCCTAACAAAGATTTAGCAAATTACTTAAATTTTTTTGTAATATTTAATTACAATGGTGATAGTGATCATGCCATTAGACTTTGGTTTGTTCCTATTTTCTATAACAGACAAGGAAAAAAATGTGCTTAAATTCATTACCTCTAGGCTTTATACCAAATTGAATTCATTTCCCATAAATTTCTAGGAAAGTATTCTCTACCTTCTAAGGCTGTCAAACATAGAAATGATATTTTTTTCTTTTACTAAATTAGAAGGAGAATCTACTTGTGAGAGTTGGGAGAGATTAAAAGACATTCTTAGAAAATTCCCTTACCATTCCTTACCTGATTGGTTGATAATTGAAACTTATAATGGATTGGTATGATCTCTTAGAGCCATAATTGAATTTATAGCTAGAGAGTCTTTAATGTCAGATCCTTTTGAGAGGATACTTATGAATAAATTAAGGAAATAGCAAAAAATATTTCTTAGTGTCTTCCTGATAGGGTGAATCCTAAGATAATGGCTAGAGTCTATGAAAATGATTCTTTGTCCATTTTATTTGCATAAGTTGTTGTTGCAATCCATGACCCCTAGTTTGAAATTTTGATGATGACAAATAATGTCATCTGAATACTATTCATTGAATATCTTTGATTTCTACTTTTGTCTGTGAGTACTAACATTTCAGGGAGATCACAAGTCACTCAAGACAACAAGAAGACTCAAAATTGGGTAGAGTAGGAGTGTGAGTTTATAATATTGTAATTTTTTCATTTATTTTTTTTTTCTTTTCTTGATTCTGGCCAAAAATTGCATATAAGTCTAAGCAACCATGCACACACACAGGGGAAGAAGTTCTTAAGAAATGTAGATTTCTTCTATGTTTATCATACTATATAAGTTTATATCATACTGACGATATAATCTGGCTGAAACGTCTTTATATGAACAGGTCGTATTATATAATTAATATCATACTGTATGATGTGTTACTAAAAAAAAACCCTAGCTGCCAGTTTAGTTTAAGTAAGTTTAATAGTCGTTCAAACTGAACGAATATATAAATACTATATGATTTATTTTGAACACTTAATTAAATTAACCCAGTGATTAGTGGACAAATCAAGGTTTAATTTCAGATTGGTTATCGTACTGTATGAACAACATCATACTATACGATAGATCAAGGCTATTTTCGATCGTCCTAAACTTCATACTGGACGATCCCTTGATTTTGACAAATCATAATATTAGAAGTTGGTCATAGCCTACGATGTACAGAGATGAGTTTTAATCATCCCAGCAATCATCCTGTATGAATAGTAGAATTTTTCAAATCGTACTGTATGAGTTTAAATCATACTGTATGATTGTATTCAGAATTTTTGGCCTATTTGTAAACCTTTGTACTAGGATGAACGCTATTTTATACTAATTGTACTGTACGATGTTGGATCGTACTGTACGATAGTAATTGTTAATTTGAAATTTTAGGGTTTTTTGGAGCTCATTTTAAGTATCAAAAAGTTATGTTTTTGTGGTGTGACTATGAGTGGGGAACTTGATTAGAGAGGGTTACTTGGGAGAGAGCTCTTGAGAAGATTTTAGGGTTTGAGAGAGGCAGGAGAAGGTGGGCTTGGTGAGGGAGAAGTAGTGTTAAGGATATTACATGGTTGCTCCGTTCTTGCTGCACTTTGTTCCTTTTATGGCCCGAGAAGATCTTGTGGGAGACTCTCTTAGGGGGAGACTCTTCTACATCCGTGTCCTCTAAGGTACTCTGCCTTTTCTAGGAGGGAGAAAAATGAGAAGGGTACTCTGCCTTCTCCAAGAGGGAGAAAAATGAGAAGGTACGTTGTCGTCGCCAAGAGGGTGACAAAGAGCTTGGCTCTCCACCACACCGGGTTGGTGAAAATGAGTCTTGTAAGGGCTTCTCCGCCTTACCATAGGGGCAAAAGCTGAACTATTATTTAGTAGTGAAATTCTTAGAGTGGAGGACTCCGGGGAGTGGACGTAGGTAAAGTGACCAAACCACTATAAAATCTCTGGTGTGATTTTTCCTTTACCGCTTTTATTTTTGTTTGCATTTTATTTTCATTATATTTTCTTGGTTAAAATCATGGTAAATTTCGTTGTTGCAAATTGAGTTCAAGTGCTTGCTTCCGCATTAAATTTTTATGTTTAAAATTTAAAAAATACAAAAAATATATATTAAAACTCATGTTTAGGATTTTTAATTGCAACAATTTTCATAATTCACCCCCCCCCCCCCCCCCCTCTTGGTGCATCTAGTAATTTTAATTGGTATTAGAGCAATTTCAATTTTTGTAGCAATATAAAAGTAGCTGAGCACTATAGGCATAAATTCTTATTCATCTTTATATTTGTTAGATAAATCCTTAATGAAAAAGAAAGATATAAATGGGATTGGAAATATAAGTTCGATTTGAAGATAAAATAATCAATATTTTAATAAAAATAATCAGGTTTGGAGGAATCACCCCAACTTTAGTTAGTCAAATAATAATGTGAAAAATAAATAGAATTCTGGTAAAAATAACAAGGGAGCCAATTACTATAATCAAAATTAAACTAATAGCAATCCTAGACAAGCCTATCCTCCTAGACTTAATGAAGGAAATCAATGTGGAACTAGAAAGAAACCATTACAGAATGTGGTCATATAATTGAGAACTCAGTTATAAAACTATGGCGCTTCAATTAAAAACTTGAAAACTAAATTATGTCAGCTTATAATTTCAATGAGTAGTATGCCCATAGGGTCTTTACCTAGTAACTCTGAAAATAATCCTAAGGTGAAGGAAATAGATAACAATAGGACCCAATTGAAGAGTATCAATTATCCACCATAGCCAAAAGGAAAATCTAGGCAAGATTGGCTGAAGACAATAAACAACCATACTTGGGAGGCAAGCAAACCTTAGGCCTAGTCAGTTATCTAGACTTACTAAATACTGTAAACTTAGCACTTTTACAGAGGCAATCCTATTATGTAGATTAATTATTGCTTAATTTTCTTCAAAAAAAATCTTTGAGAGAAAAGAAAGAAGAATCGTTGGGCCATTTCTTCTAATGTACAACGCCCCAACGTGCTATAATGATTGAAATTTTAGAATTTTCAAACTTCACTGCCACTGAAATCTATAAAATCTATTAGGAAGAAGTTCACTTCTTAGTTCTTATATACCCTTTATTAAGAACCTTACTTTCTTCTCTTAGAAATTGTATTTTTAGTAATGGAAGGATCAAGCATAGACCCTCTTATTCAATGAACCAAAATGAAGATCGTACTAAAAATGAGGATTTTTTTTTCACTTCTCCACATGTAAAGTTCAGCTATTATAACTAAGTTGAATGAATTTAAGAGGAGTTGTAGGAAGATAAGAAGAAATATTTAGATGAAGTGTGGAAGATGCATGATAGTATAGTTTTCTGGTATGATTTATTTCATTGGAATGATGTCATGTTATTTGTTTATAGGGAGAAGTATTTCCATGGAAAATTAAAAACTTTATGGAATGACACTTATACTATAAATAGAAATTTTCTTAATGTTGCCTTACAGATAGAGAATAAGAAAACTTTAGAAACCATAAAAGTCAATAGATATCGATTGAAAACAAATGATTTTGAGGAGTGACAAATTATTAAGGATGTGTATGTGTATGTTGCTCTACTTTATTATTTTATAGAAGAGAAGGAAGTGATGGGAGATATTGGCTTATGTTTGGTACTTAATTAAAGAATTTTTATTTGAGAGCCATTATTAAACTTTGGTTGTCTTATGGACTTGTTATCTTTTATTTGTTTTATGTTTAATGTTATGTTATATAAATCGAGTGAAAATTTATGTATCTAAAAATAATTGTTAGTTTTAGACTTTAAGACAAAGGGGAAAAAATAAAAAATAAAATAAAATGAAATTCTAAGATTATATGGTGGCATTTAAAGTATATTAAAAAAATATTTTTAAGAGTAAGATTTTGTTTGTGAATGAGGATGCTAATGTTATATGGGAAAAAGCAGCTAGTGATATTAAAAATATTATAAAAGATGTGCATGAAATATTAGAGGGAAAAGTTCCTAATTATAAAAATTGGAATCCAAATGTGCAAGAAATGATAAAGAATAAGAAGATTTTTTTAAAAAAATTGGTTTAGAAATAAATTTTTTTATAATTGGGATAGATATAAAGATGCATATAAGGAATCCAAGAACGCGATATGATATGCAAATATCTTAGCTTTTAATGATTTATATAATTGATTAGGAGAAAGATATATGCTTAAGATAGCCAAACAAAGATATATGAGTAGTAAGGATTTAGTTCAAGTGAGGTGTATTAAGGATGAAAATAAAAATATACTTTTCTTAGAAGATGATATTCAACAAAGGTGGATGAGATATTTTGATAAAATTTTTAAAGAAGAATATAAAAATATGATTGAATTTACTGACCTTAGAACCTTAAATGAAAATAAAGATTTCTATTTTTATCAATATAATAACAAAATAGAAGTTAGAGAGATATTAAAGAAAATGATGTATGGAAAATTTGTTGGACCTGATGATATTCTAACAGGGGTGTGTAAATGCTTAGGAGATAAAGGAATTTCTTAGGTTTCTTAACTTTTTAAAACTATTTTGAAGGCAAAAAAGATGCTAGATGAGTGGACAATGAGTGCATTAATTCCAATTATTAATATTAAAGGTGATGAACAAGACTATAAATTATAGAGGAATAAAGTTAATGTTTCATACTTTAAAACTATGGGAGCGAGTTATAGAGCATAGGTTGCAGCATGATACTAATTCTGATTCATGATAGGGAGGTTTACTATGGAAACCATTTATTTCTTGAGAGGTTTGATGGAGAAATATTGAGAAAATAAGGAGGTTCATCATATGATATTTATTGATTTAGAGAAAGCAAATGACAAAGGTCCAAGAGATGTGCTATTGAGAGTTCTTGGATAAAAAAGAGTTAATAATGCTTATATTCACATCAATAAAGATATGTATGCAGGGACTATTACTTGTGTTAAAAAATAAGGTGGCTTGACCAAGTTTTTACCTATTTTGATTGGATTACATCAAGGATCATCCTTATGCCCATATATTTTTTCTTTAGTCGTGGATGTTCTAAGTTGGCATTTGCAAGAGGATGTACCTTGGTGTATGCTTTTTTCTGATGATATTCTTCATTTTGATTAGACTAGAGAGGGAGTTAAAGGTAAACTTTAATTATGGAGGTCAACCTTACAGTCCAAAGATTTTTGCTTGAGTTGGTCTAAAACTGAATATACCGAGTGTAACTTTAGTAGTAAAGGATCTAGTGAGGGGATTATTGTTGAGTCCAGTAATTAGGTTGTTAAGCCTAAGTAAATGTCCCATGGCTACCAAGAGGGGGGTGAATTGGTAGTTTTAAAAATTTTAAACCCTCTTAATGATAATGTTGAACCGAAATAAAATTTTCTTTTAAAGTTTGTAGAAAAATGTTTTTCAACCACAGAGTTGTTAAAACTGAAATTTAAAGTGCGGAAACGTAAAAGCAATAAAGTAAATGACACCAGATTTATAGTGGTTTGGTCTATAACCAGACCTACATCCACTCCTCAGAGGCACTCTCTGAGTATTGCACTAATACCACAAAGTGACTCTCCTTTAGCACCCATTGCAAGGCGGAGAAGCCTTTACAACACACTCTTTTCACCACTACCCGGTGCGGCAGAGAACCGTCGTCCTTTTACACAATCCACAGTGCTGGCAGAGAACCGTCGTCCTTTTACACAATCTAGAGTGCTGGCAGAAAACCGTCGTCCTTTCACACTCTCCAAGTGTAGGCGTCCTTTCACACTCTCCAAGTGTAGGCAGAGAACCCTTCGGCTGTTCACTCTCTCCAAGTGTCGGCAGAGAACCGGATCTCCTTGACTGATCTTCTCACAAGAATCTAGAAGGAAGAAGGAAAAGAGTGAAGAAATACAATTTCACAAGTAGAGACTCTTACCTTAGTATCCAAGTGAAGCCTTCTCGCTCCAGTGGTAGGAATCCTCCTTTGAATGTTCTCTTCCACTCTCTCCTTGGCTATTCTATCAAGAGGCATGAAGATCAAATGACAAAAAGATTGGGTGGCAGTCTAATTTGGACTATTTATACAAAAGACATGAAAAACCGCCCAAAAACTGCATATTTTCAATTATGTACGCAGTGGATCGTCCTGTACGATCCTGGATCGTCCTGGACGATTTTACTTAAACGATCTGAAACGACCCAATTTGTATATGTGTTCAAAATGACTTCGTACAGCTGATCGTCCTGTACGAACTAGGTTCGTCCAGTACGAACGGTTATTACAAGGTCTGTTCTAGAAACTGCTAAAAACTGTTCTAAGTCGGTTAATCGTTTGGACGAAAATATGTTCGTCTGGATGAAAATTTTCCAGAGAGCCGATCATCCTGGACGATTATTTATTTCGTCTGGATGAAAATTTTCCAGAGGACCAATCGCCGCAGACGATAATTTGTTTTCGTCTGGACAAAAATTTTCCAGAGAGCTGATCGTTCGGTACGATATTTATTTTCGTCTGGACGAAAATTTTCCAGAGAACTGGTCGCCTCGTACGATGATAAAATTCGTCTGGATGAAAATTTTACAGAGAACCCATCGTCCGGGACGATAATAAATTTCGTCCTGGACGAATAGGACTTAGAAAAAAATTTTTCAAGCAAGTTCCTATTCGTTCCAAGTGCTCTATAGGAGATAACTAACAGATCGTCCAGTACGATAAATATCGTCCTGTACGATCAGTATAGAATTTTAAGATCTCCTTATTTGTGTGTGTGAGATTTTATTCACTCAATTACAATCACTCCCTTTCAAAATTAATTAAAAGAAAAGGCAAACTTCAAATAAACAAAATATCTCATGTTGAATTTGATTTGAAGTTATCGTAGTCTGGAGTCTGATTTTCCTGAAATGTTAGTACACACAAGAGCAAGTGCAAATCTTCTGAAATTGTTAGGAGATAACTATACATTTGAACAATAATGTTTGGAATCATCAAAACTACATAAGTTGCACAAATATAAATCATTCAAATAGCAACTATTCAAACAATCTCCCCCTTTTTGATGATGGCAAAACAATTATTATTTGTATGGTTTCAAGTTAAAACAAATCTCCTATCTCCTAAACTCCCCCTGAATTTATGAGTACATTAAAATAAGGAGGCATAAAGAACAATATTTTTGTTTTTCAAAAAACTTTAACACAAATAAATAAAAAAAACTTGCAAACAGAACAATTAAAAATAGAAAACACAAAACACAACAGAAAACACAATAATTTCTCCCCCTTTTTGACAGCAACAAAAAGTGAAGAAGAAATAGACAATAAATGTAAGGAATTATATGAAATTCATTTTTAAAATTTAATCTAAATTTTTATTGACATTGGGTATGCAATTTTTAAACTAAAGATATTAGGTCAATCATAGAAATTCATAAAATTTAAGAAGTGATATAACATTGTAAGTAAGAAGAATTTATCAAAGACATGATTCAATTTAGACATTTGACTATAGAAAATCATTACAAGAGAGATGTATAAAAATTCTATATTTCAAAGTTCAATAGAACATAAATGAACATAAGATCAATTTGAATTAAGAGATTGAACGAATTTGGAAAGAAGAGAATTACCTCATGTGGCGCTTTGCGAATCTTTTTCAAAATTTTGGGGCACATTTTTGTGCCTTTTTTCTTGGTTGGGATTATTTTGTGCCTCTTTTTCAGTTTGCAAATTTTTGCGAATTCCTTTTGATTTTTGTACATTTGTACAATGTTCAAGAGTAATTGGACCAATTCTTTCCAAAATCTATAATCTAAAATTTCAAATATTTCTAGATACATAAATATCTCTTGAACATAGAAATACAAAATAAGAAAACATCTAAATTATAATAGTAATATTAACTTTTATGTAGTCTAAATGAATATACATGAATTTAAAAGTTCTAATTACAACAAATTATATACAACTTATAAATTAAGAAAGTCTAGACTTTCTAATATAGATAATCTCAAATTACAATCAAATTTAAGCACTATATAGATTAAATAATACTAATGAAATTCATAAACATTAACCACATTTCAAAACAAATCTAATAAAAACAAACTTTCATTGATATTAAAAAAACGGATTACATAAAAAAAAAACATTGAACTTAAAAAACATAAAAATAAACACTTAACAATAAAACAGACAAGATAAAAACATAAAAAAAATACAACAGACACACATAAAAATATTTCTACTGTTCTGGAGGACGAGGAGGAGGTATGCCGCCAAAGAGGTTGAAGTAGGAGGCCATCAACATTACATTGGTATTAATTTCATGAACTTCATCTTTAATATTACCAATGTCATGTTGCTGCTGCGTAAGTTGAGCATCAAATTGATCAAATCTTTGATCAATGTGAGTCTCTAATCTATCAAATCTCTCAATCAGATTCTGGTAATCTGATTGAGAAGCAGAAGCTTGCACTCCTTCTTCTTCTTCCTCTTCTGAAGCTTTAGCATGTGCTTTTTCTTTTTCTTTTTCCTCCTTGAAGAGCAATCTGAATGATGCATCGTTATAGTAAACTGGCTCTTCATATTCTTCATCAGGATGCACTATATTGTATTTCTTTTCCAAGATATAAGTGATTAAGTGTTCTAATGAAATGTTCTTCTTCCTCTTCTGATCTGCATGTCCTATTTCTGAAAGACCATAGATATGGTCTATGATGAGTTGGGCTTCGTCAATAGGATGTCTTTCCATGATTAAAAAGGTTAGAACAGAAAGGAGAGGGGTAATGTTAATCCTATCACCAGCTTTAGGAATAATTGAGGATCTAAGGATATGCTGGATAATTCGGGCATCTTGGGTCATACCGGAGACTCTAGCAACATGATAGGTTATGCCTATTTCTCTAATCACCCTATTGATTTGAAACCATTTAAAGGAGGTTTCTGACATTAGGGTGTGGGCTCTATATCCCTCAGTTCTTAAGTTTAAAAATGCACCAAGGTCGTGCTTGGTGATCTCAAATTTTTGCTTAAAAACATAAGAACTAATGGTGGAGTGGTCAGAATTGAAACTCATGTTAGCTAGAAAGTAATGGTAGGTTTGCTTATTGTAGAAGTGGGCGAGAGAAAGATTGAACTGAAATTGGGTTGAGGCGAAGAGGTGCAATACCCGAAATTTCAACTCTGTTTGGATAAGAATGCGAGACGGAGTGATTTTTGCGGATGCAAAACGAGGAAAAGAATCCTCATTTATCTTGGAAAGAAAGTTGTTTGGGGCATTCCTATTTGGTTTCTTCACCAAAACCTTTTGTCTTTTGCTAGAGGAGGCCATTGTTGATTTGTTGTAGAAATGGATTGAAAAAGAAGTTTGGAAGTGTGATTGTTAAGTTTGAAAGCCTTCATATTTAAAGAAAAACGATACGTTCGTCCTGGATGAAAATATTCATCCTGGACAAAAAATTATCGTTCGTCTGGACGATATAATTTCGTACAGACGATCCGATTCGTCCAAAATGTAACGGCTTTTCATAATCAACACAACTTACTATGCGTCCCTTCGTACAGGCTTTTTGACTTGACCGATCGTACAGACGAAAAAATTTCGTACAGACGATCAAAAAGTGAATCGTTTTTATGACTCTTGATAACCGTTCCCTACAATGAACCGACACATGTTCGTCTGGACGAACAAAAATTTCGTACAGGCGAAGTTCATATTAAAATCTATCTTATCCACTCAACCGCTGCATTCAATTGTCCAGACGTTTGAGAGAAAAAAATTCATCCTGGACGATCACAGATCGTACAGACGATCTAATTAAAAACTGCTCTCAAAACGGTTAAAATTTGCGCAAACTGTTCCTTCACACATCGTCCCGTACGAAACCAATTTCGTCATGGACGATTTCCTCAAAAAAATTTTTTTTTTTTTTTAAATTTTGAATTTTTTAAATTAAGAAAATCAAACAAAACATTCAAAAACACAGAAAACATAAAACAAAACCATAAATACAAAAACAATTCATTCAAAACACACAAAATTTCATAAAATAAAAAACAAAACAAAACACAACAAATATCAATGTTGCAAAGACATTTTGGTTAAGCATTCAAATCAATAATACCAAGCCTTGTTCTTAAAGTACTGAAGGTATCAAAGGCTAAAGGTTTTGTAAAAATGTCTGCAAGTTGATTTTCAGTTGAAACATGTATGAGTTCAATTTCTCCTTTGGATACATGATCCCTTATGAAATGATGCCTTATATCAATGTGTTTGGTTCTAGAATGTTGAATAGGATTTTTGGAAATGCAAATAGCACTAGTATTGTCACAATAAATTGGAATAGTGCCTATAGTTAATCCTAAATCAATCAACTGTTGTTTTAACCAAAGTACTTGTGCCACACAACTTGCTAATGCAATATATTCTGCTTCTGCAGTAGATAGTGCCACTGAATTTTGTTTTCTACTAGACCATGAAACTAATGAATTTCCAATGAATTGACATGTTCCAGAAGTGCTTTTCCTATCCACTCTACAGCCTGCAAAGTCAGAATCTGAGTAACCAATAATTTCAAATGAAGAGCTAAACTTAGGATACAAAATTCCTAAGTTTTGAGTTCCTAGTAGATATCTTAAAATCGTTTTCACTGCTGTCAAATGTGATTCTTTTGGATCTGATTGAAATCTAGCACATAGGCAAACACTGAACATAATATCTGGTCGGCTAGCAGTCAAGTAAAGTAAAGATCCAATTATCCCTCTAAATTTCTTTTGATCAACAGATTTTCCCTTAAGGTCCTTATCCAACTGAACTGAAGAACTCATTGGTGTACTAACAGGTTTAGCATTGTCCATTTCATATTTTTTGAGGATGTCCTTAATATATTTAGTTTGACTAAGAAAAGTACCTTCCTTAAGTTGCTTAATGCTAAATCCTAGAAAGTAATTTAAATCTCCCATTAGACTCATTTTAAATTCATTACTCATTGTTTTAGAAAAATCATCACAAAGATGTTTATTTGAAGATCCAAAGATGATGTCATCCACATAAATTTGAACAATAAGTATATCCTTTCCAATTTTCCTCAAAATGAGAGTTGTATCCACACTTCCTTTTTCAAAAGATCTTTCAAGTAGGAAGGTGCTCAACCTCTCATACCAAGCCCTAGGTGCCTGTTTCAATCCATATAATGCCTTTTTTAATTTGAAAACATGATTTGGAAATTTAGAATTTTCAAAACCTGGAGGTTGTTCTACAAAAACATCTTCCTCAATTACCCCATTTAAAAAGGCACTTTTGACATCCATTTGAAACAATTTAAAACCTTTAAAACAGGCAAAGGCTAGTAAAACCCTAATTGCTTCAAGTCTAGCTACAGGGGAAAAAGTTTCCTCAAAATGAATTCCTTCAATTTGATTATACCCCTTAGCTACTAATCTAGCCTTATTTCTAATGACTACTCCTGAGTCATTCATTTTATTTTTGAACACCCACTTGGTTCCAACAACACTTTGATCTTTTGGCCTTGTAGTTAGTTCCCAAACTTTATTTCTTACAAATTGATTTAACTCTTCTTGCATGGCCAATATCCAAAATTCATCTGAAAGTGCTTGATCAATGTTAGTGGGTTCAATAGTTGAAATAAAGGCTGAATGATTGACTTCCTTGTTTAATCCACGCCTAGTTCTAACACCCTCACTTGGTTCACCTATAATCAATTCCTTTGGGTGGTTTTTAGAAAATCTCAAATCTCTAGGCAAAGGGTCTTCTCTTTCTAAATTTTCTTCCACATTTTCTTCCAAATTTAATCTATCAATCTTTTGGGAGTTTTCTTCAATTTCTTCTTCAACAACATTTAGCTCTTTCATGTTTCCATTTTCATCAAAAACAACATGTGTGGTTTCTTCAATGACTAAAGTTCTTTTGTTGAATACTCTATAAGATTTTCCAACACTTGAATATCCAACAAAAATTCCTTCATCTGATTTTGGATCAAATTTTCCTAAGGCAGATTTTTCAAATTATGTATGAACACCTTGCAACCAAATACATGCAAATGAGACAAATTTGGTGTTCTACATTTTAGCAACTCATAGGGTGTTTTATTCAAATTTGATCTCACATTCACCCTATTCAGAACATAGCATGCAGTGCTAACCGCCTCAGCCCAAAAATATCTAGGAAGCGAGTATTCTGCTAACATTGCTCGGGCGGCTTCTATTAATGTTCTATTCTTTCTTTCAACTACTCCATTTTGTTGAGGAGTTCTAGGTGCAGAAAAATTGTGATCAATCCCCTTTTCTTTACAAAAATCTTCAAATATTTCATTTTCAAATTCTCCTCCATGATCACTTTGTATAGAGATTATTTAATATCCTAGTTTTCTTTGTATCCAAGTTGAAAAATTTCTGAATTCCTCAAATGATTCACTCTTATGAAAAAGAAATTTAACCTAGGTGAATCTTGAAAAATCATCTACTATAACAAATCCATATACCTTTCCTCCTAGACTAACAGTGCTTACAGGTCCAAAAAGATCCATGTGTAGAATTTTTTAAAGGTTTACTGGTCCTAAGATCTTTATTGGACTTAAAAGAGGACTTCACTTGTTTTTCTAATTGACATGCATCACATAGATGGTCCTTAGTAAAGTCTAGTTTAGGTATTCCTCTCACCAAATTCTTTTGGGTAATTCTTCTAAGATTTTTCATACTAGAATGACAAAGTCTCCTATGCCAAAGCCATGATTCATCTGAAACAGTTTTCAAACAAAAAGCAGTAGGAGATTGAATACAATTTAAATCTAGCATGTAGACATTGTTCACCCTTTTTCCATTTAAAACAATTTTCCCATTTAGGCTAATTATGCAGCTAGTAGGTAAAAATTTTACATTATAGCCCTTATCACATAGCTGACTTATGCTAAGCAAATTATGTTTTAAGCCTTCAACTAATAAAACATTGTCTATTAAAAAGTTTTTCAAATTTCCAATCATGCCTGATCCAACCACTTTCTTTGTGGTATTATCTCCAAGTGTAACCTTGCCTCCACTCATGGCTTCCAACGTTATGAATTGAGCAGTATCTCCAGTCATGTGCTTTGAACATCCGCTGTCCAGGTACCATATACTCTCGCGAGGTCTTGTGTGAGAGTATTCCTGCAAAATTCTCAAATGTTAGACCTGGGAACCCAAACTAGTTTGGGTTCACCTTTATGAAATTTATAATCAGATGCATGTATGATATAACTAGGTTTATGCATCTTAGTTCTCCACACCAAAGTAGGTTTCATCTTTAAAGTGCAGGTGTGAGATATATGTCCCAAAAATCCATAATTGTTACATTTAACATTAGGAAAAATATTTCTATGTTTTCTTTCATATGATTATCTTCTAAGGGATTTCATGAATTTAGGATAATATTTAGGATTTGTAAAATCTTCAAGTTTAGGGGGGTTCCTATTATCCTCGAGAGCTCTTATAGTGAGTTTGTAAAATGAATTCATATCCTCCAAGATTCGATTGGTATAATTGATTCTATATGTCTTGCTCTCAGATTCATCCTTAAATTTCTTAAATTCTTTTTCAAGTTCAGCATGGGATGATTTTAAATTCTCAAAATTTTTATTCAAGTCATCATATTCATCAAGTAGTTTCATGTGGTTGCTATCAATTAAAGCATGATCTTTCCTAAGGATGTCGTGTTCCTTATTAAGCTCTTCCAATTCTAAAACTACACTAGCATGCATCTTTTTCATTTTTCTATATGCATCATGCATGTGTTCAGAAACTTCAAACAATTCATTATAGGTTAAATCACATACCTCTTCTTGATCTGATTGTTCAATTTTATCTGCCATCAAGCAAAGGTTGGTGACTTCTTCTTCTTTTTCAGTCTCAGATGAGTCTGAAGTTGAGTCCGCCCAAAAAGTATTTTGAAACTTCTTCTTGCCCTTCTTTACCATTGGTTTCTCCTCTACCTTCTCCTTGCTAGGAGTGACTTTGAGTTTTGGACAATCAGTCTTTATATGACCTGGTTTCCTGCATTCATAACAAATCACTTCATTAGAAACCTTGCCATTTCTGTTATACTTACCTCTATTCCATTACTGGCGTCTCTTCTGCTTCCTCTTTAAAAAGCTTCTGAATTGTCTAGTCATCAGTGCAATATCGTCTTCATCCTCAGGTTGTGAGTGTTCACTTTCTGACTCTTCCACATTTAGTGCAATATTCTTGTCCTTTCTTGGTTCACCTGCATCAATCTTTCTTTGACTTACTCCTTGCTCGTAAGCAATGAGTGAACCAAGAAGATTGTCAATGGAATAAATGTTCAGATCTTTAGATTCTGTAATTGGAGTAATTTTAGCATCATATGCAGTAGGTAAACAACGAAGAATCTTATTGATCATTTCAGCATTAGTTAATTCCTTACCAAGTCCATGCAAAGAGGTGACAATTTGAGTGAATCTTGTGTACATGTCAGATATAGATTCATTAGGTTTCATGCGAAATAATTCATAGTCATGTAACAAGATATTGAGTCTTGATTGCTTAACCTCATTTGTCCCTTCATAAGTAATACAAAGTCTATCCCATATGTCTTTTTCACTTTTACAAGTGGAAACTCGCATGTAGTCTTCAGATTTTAAAGCACAAAAGAAACTATTTAAACATTTCGCATTTAATTGTGCTAAGTCACATTCTTCTATAGTCCAATCTGCATAGGGTGTATCTACCCTAATTCCATCAACTAATCTAGTTGGTTTTGAGTAACCTTCCTGGACTAGCATCCACATGCGATAATCAAGTGATTGTAAGAAAGTAGACATGCATGTTTTCTAAAAATCAAAAGGAATATTATCAAACAGTGGAGGTCTAGTGATAGAGTAACCCTCAGGTGTGTTTCGGTTTCCAAATGTAGCCATCTACGTTAATCAAAAAGTAGTTCAAACTTATGATTTTGAAACTATGCTCTGATACCACTTGTTGAGTCCAGTAATTAGGTTGTTAAGCCTAAGTAAATGTCCCACGGCTGCCAAGAGGGGGGTGAATTGGTAGTTTTAAAAATTTTAAACCCTCTTAATGATAAAGTTGAACCGAAATAAATTTTTTTTTTAAAGTTTGTAGAAAAATGTTTTTCAACCACAGAGTTGTTAAAACTGAAATTTAAAGTGCGAAAACGTAAAAGCAATAAAGTAAATGACACCAGATTTATAGTGGTTCGGTCTATAACCAGACCTACATCCACTCCTCAGAGGCACTCTCTGAGTATTGCACTAATACCACAAAGTGACTCTCCTTTAGCACCCACTGCAAGGCGGAGAAGCCTTTACAACACACTCTTTTCACCACTACCCGGTGCGGCAGAGAACCGTTGTCCTTTTACACAATCCACAGTGCTGGCAGAGAACCGTCGTCCTTTTACACAATCCACAGTGCTGGCAGAGAACCGTCGTCCTTTCACACTCTCCAAGTGTAGGCAGAAAACCCTTCGGCTGTTCACTCTCTCCAAGTGTCGGCAGAGAACCGGATCTCCTTGACTGATCTTCTCACAAGAATCTAGAAGGAAGAAGGAAAAGAGTGAAGAAATATAATTTCACAAGTAGAGACTCTTACCTTAGTAATCCAAGTGAAGCCTTCTCGCTCCAGTGGTAGGAATCCTCCTTTGAATGTTCTCTTCCACTCTCTCCTTGGCTATTCTCTCAAGAGGCATGAAGATCAAATGACAAAAAGATTGGGTGGCAGTCTAATTTGGACTATTTATACAAAAGACATGAAAAACCGCCCAAAAACTGCTTATTTTCAATTCTGTACGCAGTGGATCATCCTGTACGATCCTGGATCGTCCTGGATGATTTTACTTAAATGATCTGAAACGACCCAATTTGTATATGTGTACGAAATGACTTCGTACAGCTGATCGTCCTGTACGAACTAGGTTCGTCTAGTACGAACGGTTATTACAAGGTCAGTTCTAGAAACTGCTGAAAACTGTTCTAAGTCGGTTAATCGTTTGGACGAAAATATGTTTGTCTGGACGAAAATTTTCCAGAGAGCCGATCGTCCTGGACGATTATTTATTTCGTCTGGACAAAAATTTTCCAGAGGACCAATCGCCGCGGACGATAATTTGTTTTCGTCTGGACGAAAATTTTCCAGAGAGCTGATCGTTCGGTACGATATTTATTTTCGTCTGGACAAAAATTTTCCAGAGGATTGGTCGCCTCGTACGATGATAAAATTCGTCTGGACAAAAATTTTACAGAAAACCCATCGTCCGGGACGATAATAAATTTCGTCCTGGATGAATAGGACTTAGAAAAAAAAATTTCAAGCAAGTTCCTATTCGTTCCAAGTGCTCTATAGGAGATAACTGACAGATCGTCCAGTACGATAAATATCGTCCTGTACGATCAGTATAGAATTTTAAGATCTCCTTATTTGTGTGTGTGAGATTTTATTCACTCAATTACAATCACTCCCTTTCAAAATTAATTAAAAGAAAAGACAAACTTCAAATAAATAAAATATCTCATGTTGAATTTGATTTGAAGTTATCGTAGTCTGGAGTCTGATTTTCCTGAAATGTTAGTACACACAAGAGCAAGTGCAAATCTTCTGAAATTGTTAGGAGATAACTATACATTTGAACAATAATGTTTGGAATCATCAAAACTACATAAGTTGCACAAATATAAATCATTCAAATAGCAACTATTCAAACAATTATTACTTTGGGAGATCAAGTAATTAATAAGAGTACACGATTTAGATATCTTGAATCTATTGTTCTGAGTGATGGTGAAATAGAGAAGGATATTATCTGTAGAATTCAAGTTGGATGGTTGAGGTGGAGATGCATCAAGCATGTTTTGTGATAGTAAAGTCCACCTCAAACTTATGTAAAAATTCTATAAGATGGTAATCAGATCTGCAATGTTTCATGGTGTCAAATGTTGGCCATTAAAAGAGAAGCATAATACTAAGTTAAGTGTTACAGAGTTGGTGATGCTCAGGTGGATGAGTGGCTTTACCCTTTGAGATAGGAGACGAAATAAACATATACATGAAACTGTTGGAGTAGTTCGAGTGGAAGATAAGATTAGAGAGAGCCACCTTAGATTGTTTGGTAACATAAAATGATAGCCTTATAATGACCTAGTTAGGAAAGGAGAGGTATTAAATTTGACTTATGATAAGAAAGGTAGAGGTAGAACTCAGAAGACTTGGTTAGATAATATTTGAAATGGTCTTTCTTTATTAGATTTAAATGAGAAATTTACTTTTAACATGACATAATGGAGAAAAGGGATTCATGTAGCTGACCCCATGTAGTGGGACAAAAGCTTGTTGTTGTTGTTGTTGTTGATGTTGTAGTTATTGTTCAACTTATGTTTTATTCTCCTTTTATTATTCTTATGAAAGCATACGTTTGTAGTATTTTTTTATGTGTTTATATATATTAGCAAATTCCCTTTATGTTTAAATTATTATCATCCTCCAATTTTTTATATATTCTTATTATTTAATTAACCCTTATAAAAATGATAATTAAAAAGTGACATAAAATTAGGATGACAGTAATACCCCAGATTTTATTTTTAATGAACTTTGTTTATACTTCATAGGTTGAAAAAACTAAAACTTAAGACATTTAATAATTCATAATATTATCATAATTTGAATTTATAAGCTATACCTTTATAAAATTAACTTTAAAAATGGAATGTTGAGTAATTAGTATTAAAAATTTGGATTGAGTAGATTAAAATTTGAATCATTTCTAAACTAAAGAAAGAATAAGTATACACGTTAAGTACTTACATTTAAATTATAAAGATTGTTTGAAGGTCTAAAGAAGAAGTTGATATTCAAAATTATTAATTATGCGCTTCATAAAAGAAAAAAAAAACTACTATAAAATAGATCTCAAATGAAAAGAAAAAAGAATCTTTATGAAAAGGAAAAGAATTAAAAGAAGAAATTGGGTATATTAAAAACTAGTATAAGTGTAAGCTTAAGATTAGAAGTACAATCTTATATAAAAACTATAAAGGATAAGATGGGAGAGCTAATAAAAGGGATGGTGACTTAATGAAAGTATAATTTTAAGAACAATATTATTTAATCATTAAAACTTAATTATTCAGTTTAACAATTAAAAGTTCTTCAGTAAGTCTATGACTTATAATTTAAAATTAGGCTATAATTAGAATGATTGAAATGTTTAACTATTAGTATTTTCTTGAACTAGAAGTACAACCTTATTAAACTTTAATAATTATAAACAGTGATGCATTATCCTATAATTTTGGAATTTTAGATTGTCATTTTTTTGGTTAATCACTAAATATGAATTACAACAAAAAAAATTGCTTCACGGTAAGCAAAAGTTTAAGCTGGTGAGAATTTAATGAGTGTAAATAATTTTAACTTTTATATGCTAAATTGCCTTTGAAACCATTTTTTCTTAATTTTTCTTATGCTGGAAAATGTAGGAAATGTGGAAAATTTTCAAATATTGTACAAAATCATGGTGTTTGAGACTATATCACTTTGATGCCATCATTAACACTGTTAGAGCATTCAATATGGACATAGACATGCCCAACCTCTATTTAACATCACCGTAATATCAAAAAGTTCTACACTACAAAGCCCAATCTCTATTAGTATAGCATAATGCCAATTTCAAGTTTTGCCAAGCCAAAGGAGTATGACATAAACACCAAATCTCTCAACCATCAGCAGCACCATAGTTTTATAGTTATAACCATTCTGGACACAATATGCTAGTGAAGTAATGCATCTATTCACTAAGTAGTAGGTCCACAACAACAAGCACCATAGCTAAAAAATCCTTCATTGTTGTGGTATTAACTATTTTTACGGGTGCCACGATGCAAGTGTCTCGAGCCTCGTGGTGCCAAAATCTATGTCTACTATTTTTGTATAAATATTATATCTGTAATGTTAGTATGCGAGTTCAATAACTTAGTTATTTTAAGACTTTACACTTCAATTTCCTTATCAGTGACAACTAAGACTAAATCCACTTCATTTCAATTCTTTGTCAATGTTCATGGAAGCAATTCTATAATATCAAGGAGTGTAGAGGAGCTCATTGAACCCATCTAGTGATATATTTTCTTATATACTTTCTTTCTTTTGTATAATTATTGAAAATGGGTTTGTTTCACTTGTTCTTCATCTCTGACTTAATTTTATAGTTTTGGTTTGATGGTGTAAATGGAAGGATTACTAATGAATTCTCTTCATCAATAATTTAATGATATTTTCAATATATCAATCTTTATTTAATATACATAATGGCCATACATATAGTTAATGTTTGGTGTAATGTGTAGCCTATGACTAGGAAAGCTGGCACAACCATGTATATTAATTTTATATGATGTAAACATTGGTATAGTGGTTAACATATACAAAATTTGTGATGAATTGTATTTGAGGAGGGGGGGGGGGGGGGGGGGGGAGGTGGTTAATAATACATACTTTACTTACTCTTTTAATATTTTTATATGGAAACAAACTCTAGGAGTTAAGGGTGGTATTGAGTTTGAAAGGGTTTAATCTATTCTTTATCTCTTCATGGTTGACTAAGTGATATGTGATACATATGCTATGAATAACATCAATATTAAAGTGAATCATTAAGAAATATATTATATTTGCATTTCATCACTCCAAAACTCTTTACATAAATAGTGTTTCATTTATGTTTTTTTATTAATTTTGTACTAAATGATTGAATATCCACCAACACTTATTTTTATTGAATATGATAATTATTGTACTTGTATTAGATAATCTTAGTATTTGCAAGTAAATATTCTTCATCATGGAATTGATACTTTATCACTATATTACTTAATTTGGCATGTATACTCGCATATATTATGTGGGGTTTTTTTCATAATTTTTATATCTAAGATAATCTAAGCATTGTTTAGGGATTGATAAAGCCCTAAAACATTTTCACAATTCTCTAGGCTACTCCACCTCCCCCATTACTTTTATATGCAATTTGGCCCCACTAGACACTTAAATATTGATGGGCCCATATGACATTACATTATTGATCTCAATTGTACAATATTAAATTAAATGGTTGAGATTCAAGAGCACAAAATAATTGGATTATTGTATAAGATCTGGTCCAACAAGATTATAGCCATCCTGTGATATTAAAAGAGATGGATGGAATATTATCTTCAATCTCCCACTCAACTTCTCAGCTCTTAAAAAGAAATTGAATGATTTTGAAGATATAATCCACAGACTTTAATAACTATATATAGGAGGATAAGTGTGAAGTGAACCACCAATCCAACAACTTGATTGTAGTGGATTGGTGCTTTACTTAACTATGTCACAAATCACTAGTTATTGAAATTTTTATTATAAGATTACCTCATATTAATTGAGTGGGATGGGGTTTTGATTATTATAAAATTAACTAATTCCAAGGAATAATCACACATGATTAGAATGTAGATTTTGGTTAAAAGGGGGGTTGTGGGAGCTCAATCAATATCACACATATAAACCGCTAAAAAGGATGATGAAACTCTAGCAACCCTCAAGGACATCTCATGAAACTGTGGGGATATAAATATGGAATCTTTAATATATAAAAAATTGGAGTATTTAAAATCCATTTGTAAATTAAATTGGATAAAATTTCAGCCAAAGGAGATAACCAGGATGTTAGGCCATTTAGGGATGGTACATTGAAGCTCCAAAAGATATTTAAAAAAGATTAGAGGAATGTTATTAGCTATGCTAGAAGTTATAAGTAAATTAAGTTTTACCTAGTTAGTATCTATAGAATTTAGGCCACCAAAATTAGGGCGAGTGGGTAGGACTGACTGAGTAGGATATAAGGTGTAAGGGAGAAATGGCATCCATTTCATTAACCCAATTTAGCTCGAGTGACAAAATGGCTCAAGAAACTTCATTTTTATGAAGTTTGGATAATCTAAGCTATCCAATAGTCATGGTTTTCTTGGGAATGTGTAAGGAACTTATACATATGTGATGAGCATTGGCTTGGTCAAATTTTGCCTAGCAAGTTATTTGTCTCAATTGAACTACTTTGAGTTAACTAGGGTTAACCAATTTGGTTTAACTTGTGGGCTCAAGGGTCAAAAGACTAGGGTAGACTCTAATGGACATAATGAATCTGTTTGAATGCTTTAGAGGTCAAGGGTCAATTAGGGTAACTTGAACTCATAAAGGAAGGCTTTATGGATCTTTTAGTCAACCAAGGCTAACTTAATAAAGCAAGGAAGGACATGCTTAATGGATGGGTCCATTGGGTTGAGAATGCTACATGCAATTGATTGAAAGTTATTTGAGGGCATGCCAGGGTCCACACATGATGAAATACATGGTATGCATATTTAGGTCAAATTGACCTTTAATGGTGAATTTATTTAAACATGTTCAACTGGTGCTCACGATGGGCTCCAATAAAATCAAACATATTAGTGGGGGTTTTTTGGGATGTTTGTCTTGCATTGGTTTATTTTAAAAGAGGTGATATAAAAGAATTAATGTTTCGGTTAAAGTCAACCCATATAGTCAACATAACCTTTCAGGGTCAATCCTGGGTCAAAACAACGACATGCATAATAAAAATTATAGTAGGCCTAGTAATCAATTATTGGTCTTGGATTCAAGCTAGCAAGATGATTCATGCTTTCTTTCTAGCTATGGGGTGTAAGGGTTTCATTGGTCCAACTTGGTCAAACTATGTCAACCATGGTAAACCCTTTATCCCAATGGATTCAAATCATTTGAATCATGATTATGGCAATGTTCAAATCATTTCTAAGGGTTTGAAAGGAGATTAGAATAAAAATTCCATGTTGAGTGGCATTAGATATATAAATAGGTGAAGTTTTTATTTCATGCTTTTAATGGTTTAGTGTTTATAGTTTAGAAGAGCATAGAAGCTTCCAAATCCCACTAGCATATTATAAGGAGATGATATGTCAACAATCAATTATCAAAATCACATTCCAAAGGCTTTACCTAAAGCTTTAAGGTGGCTAGTGTACTCTTATAGAAATGGATCTCTAGGGTCTATGGATTAAACTTGAAACTGACCTCATTTAAAAATGAGGTCAATAATAGAGCCCAAATTAATGTGATGAACTAATAAAAGTAAACCACTCATCACATTAAACCCCTTATCTGACCCTCCAAATCATGGAACAAGCTAGATTGAATCCTTACTATTTATTGGTTGATACAGTATGGAATCGAATAACCAGTAACCAAGCTGATATGGTTAAGTTAGTTTCCAACACCATTCCACGAATCCCATCCCCTTTTACAAACTAAAAAGTGCATGCCACATTGCCACCACTATAGACAAATAAATTTAAATAAATTTTAAATGAATTTTAATGAATAGAGCTTTATAACTTCATAGTAAATCATCCACTCGATCAAATTTCATAAATAAAGGCTCTCTCGATTAAAAAAAAAAGGTTTTATAAAATGATATTAAATTCTTGTTTTTTTTATGAGTACATATGATGTAATTAGACTTTGAATACCCCACATTTTTTCTTAATTACTTTAGAAATACTCATAAAATAGGCTTAAAATATTAAGCAAATGAACAGTGGGATGTTTCCTACATTGTATAATTTCCTCAATCATGTTTTAATCTTCCACCATCATAATTTTATTTTTTAGATATCTCTGTTGGTATTTAGCCTAGATATCTATAATGTTATTATTTAGGGTTAATTTTTACATAGTTTCTGTGTTTTCGAATAGTGGTTAGAAACACATGATTGCAAGTCCTAAAAAATAAAAAAGACATCTGGGAAATTAACATAGGTCTTGGTCTAGTAAACCTAGTAAAATTTTAAGAAATTCACCATAGATCTAATAGGGATAAAACTTAAACCTAGCACACTTACTAACATTCTAAACCATAGGATTTAATATGGTGTTAATTTGGGTTTAGTAAACAACCTTATCAACAAACCCTAAAATTTGCCTTAATTTTGGGCTAGGAATTCATAAACTTAATAGTTAATTAAATAAAATCCATAAAATTTTTTAAAATTTAGATTTAAGAAAAAATTTAATGCATAATAAGGTAAATAAAATTCTTAAAAAATTTTATTTAAAATAACCTTAATCATAACTTAGGGATTAATTAAACAATAAAAAAATTAAGCTAAATAAAATCATTCATTGGCTAAATTGACCCCTAAATTGTAGTGATTGTACCTTTGGTTATCCTTGACCCTCGTATCAATTATATCTCAATTGAGTTCATTGAATTAATCATTTGTATAATCTTAACTATCTTCTATAGAAGGGAAATTTAATAATTCACTTTAACTTCTAAATTCAATATTTAATTAAATATAAATAAAAAAAATTTTAAAGTAAACTTCATATAGTTTTAAAAATAATTTAACAAATTAATATATAAATAATAAAAAAAATAAAGTCAAACTTTGGTTAAACCACCATTATGGGTTTAAAATTTCTACAATTCAATTAATAAAATTTAATAAAATTAAATAAATTTACATAGTTTAAAATTAAATAAATAAAATTAAAATAAAGAAGAAAAAATAAAATAAAATTTAAAATCTAATTTTATAATTAAAATTATATAATCTAAAATTTAATTTATAAAAAAAATATTTAAATTAAATATATAAAAATGTAAAGAAATTTAAATAAAGTTTAAATTAAATAAAATTAAAATAAATTTAATTTTGTTAAATAAATCCATTAATTGAATATAATAATTTTTAAATCTTTAATAAATAATTTATAAATTCAAAGGCATGATTTGTTTTTTTTTTAAAATTATAACCTACGGAGAGGCCTATTTATTCCAACAAAAAAATAAGTACAACACCTTAAGTGGGATTTTGAGATCACTAATGCTCGGAAGAGCTATATCAAAAAGAAAATGTAACCTCAGCTCAAAATACTATGTAAGTGCAAGCCAAAAAAATTTTTATGATAATTTCTTGGGTGGAAAAAGCGAACACGCCGAAAGAAGAGAAACAATGCCCCAACTTAGCACTATCCAACCAAAAAGTCAAGAAAGCCAATACTTGCAAACATCCTTGATTCTATGAAAATTGCCTTTGTATGGAAGTAAAGCCTACAGATAGAAATAGTGATTGCGAGCAAATTAGCCAAATTATTATAATAATGATAATTGAAATAATCCTACAACCAATAAACATTAGCAGAAAAGTGCCAAGAAAAATACTTCAAGGATAAGAATTAATAACCAACCAAAACCATATACATGAACAAAGGAAATAGCATTAGATTAAGGGAATTCCAAATTGAGGGAGTCTTCAAGAAAAAAAGTAGCCCATCAGACATCCACTTAAGTGGGTTTTCGAGCTCAGTAATGCTCGGAAGAGCTATATCAAAAAGAAAATATAACCTCAACTCAAAATCCTACGTAAGTACAGGAAAAAAAAAATTTATGATAATTTCTTGGATGTCAAAGAGCAAACACCCTAAAAGAGGAGAAACAGTGTCCTAACTCAGCACTATCCAACCAAAAAGTCCAGAAAGCCAATACTCACAAACATCCTTGATTCTATCAAAATCGCCACTGTATGGAATGAATGCCGAGCAAATTAGCCAAATTATTATAATAATGATAATTGAAATAATCCTATGACAAATAAACATTAGTAGAAAATAGCCAAGAAAAATACTTCAAGGATAAGAATGAATAAACAACCAAAACCATATACGGAATTGCATTAGATTTAAGGAATTCCAAATTGAGGGATTCTTCAAGAAAAAAAGGAGCCCATCAGACATTGACTTATAGTCTAGCAACTCCCAATTGAAACAACCATTCCCAAAACTAGTGCAAGAGATAATACAATAAAATTAAATCACACTAAAAGGATTATTATACCACCAATTAACAATGTTATAATGAGTCACAAAATTTAAAATAAGTAGCTTTATGCACAACCTTAGGGAGGTAAAATAGGTAAAATAAAAGAATAGAAATCAACATCACCTTTTTGAGTTCTACTCCTATACTGAAGTAAGGCATGACATTGAAATGAATGCCAAAAAAGGTCCTAAAACTCAATGTAATAATAATTCCTATGCAATTATAAAAAAACATAATTCACCAAAGCATGCAAGTAAACCTACGAGAAGACCACCATCAACAAGCACCCGAAATGCAAAACTTGAGACAAACTTTACCCCAACATAGCATGGAAAAAATCAATAAATTCATCCCTTAAATTAAAAAAAAAAGTCTTATAAGCACTCCAACAGAAATGATAACAACAACACATCGAGATGTCAACCAGCTTAGCAAAACCACATGTAAGGGCTACCCATGCTATATTAGATTCAACCAGAAACCCCCCAATAATTCACCTGGGGAAACCCCAGCTAAAATTAGAGAGAAACATGAATAAATTTCCATGGGTAAGACACATAGAGAGCTAGTAATTGATACAACCAATAATAGGACTTTTCATAACAAATAAACAAAATAGAAAAGTGTAACTCCTGCAAAATAGAAAAATCACAACCATTATTAACCTACCTCAATTCATGAAGATAAATCTAAATAACCAACAAACATTTGAAAAATGTATGAGATGGGCAGTAGTTAAGCTTCAAGTTAAACATAAAAAAATTATAAAAACTGCTAAGACTAAGCTAGTCCAAAGAACAAACATCAAGAATAGCAGAGAAGTGAAGTCTAATAAGACATTAATTAAGCATTATAACAGAAAGATGCATAAAACCAGAAAAAAAAAAGTAGGAAAATTAAAAATAGATGGCTATGTGGCCAAAAAATAACAGGACAATTATAATTTAACATATGGAAAACTAGATTTATCTAATCAAATATGGTCTTTTAGGTAAGTAGTCATGCTTTTATAGGTTGTATGCATAAAACAAAAATCTAGATGACATCCATAAATAGCTAGCCAATCATTACAAGTGTTACCTTCCAAATGAAGATGAGATATGGGAAAATTAAAAAGACCTAACAACTACTTAATTTTCTATATAAGATAGAAAAGATCAGTACTGCAAGTATTATTATCACTCTAATTAAGATAATGAAGGTCATAAATAACATCCACCTCAATCCAAGTGCATGTTAGTAATACAAAGGGAAAGAGATAACTTAGCACTAAATAATATTGCAGAGAGCTCAACAAAAATAACTGATCACCTATGTAATGGGCCAACATAGGCCATAATGGTAATATCGACATATCTCCAATGATGCCAACACAACCACTATTATTTTAGAACCATCAGTATTAAGTTTAAAAGTATACTGATTGGATTTAATTGAGTACACTAACTTGGGATCATCAACATTATGTTAAGTATGAAGAGAAATGACAAAATTTTGAGCCATAAAAGAGCAACCTCTAAAGTTTTTTAAGTTAAAAAGACTAGCAAAAATAAGCTTAAGAATTTTATCTTTAATTTTACTAATAACAAGCCATTGATTCAAGCTAATATTATAAAAATAAACCTTTTCTAGCAGGCCATGAGTACCCCATAACAAGAGAGGAAACGAGATTCTTATAATGACCTTTAGAATTAATGAACCAATTGTTGAGCATATCTAAAATATTAATAATACCACATAAGTGATTAGATAGTGTATCATTTGTTGTGTGAGCATTATCGTGCTGGTTCAATATTATAAATTTTTAATCCTTTTCCTGAGCATTTTGTACGTAAGATTAATTAAAACACCATATTTTAACCAACTTTAGGATAATAAAATACTATAAACTTTAAACAAAACAAATTCCTCCAATGAAATCTCTTGGTTCTCCTCAAGAAATGGTATAATCACCTATTGATAGCTTAATAGCCCAAAAAATTTTATTAATTTATATTTACTTAAATGTAACATAATACATCACAATTTTGATTTAGTTTGGAATGATTAAAGTTATAATGCTAATTTTAAAATCATAAATAATTTGACTAAGTAATCATCCTTGATATTTATCTAATTTAACTTTTCCATTATAAGTATATGTTTAAGATTTAATTTTTATTTTAGAAATGAATAATATATTATATAGAGACTAGTTATACTTGTAGTTAAATTAGAAGTTTGTTAGTGCATTTTCATATCTATTAGTTCACTTACCTTGTCCAATTTGATTTTAGTATTAAGGTTCTTTTAGAAAATGAGCTACAATAAACAACAACTTTTGAATTTAGTCATCTTTTCCCTTTTCAAATTTCTCTTTTGATTGTTCATGATTTTCACATTTTCATACTTGACTACATACTAATAAATTTTAATATAATTTTTTCTTTTATCCCTCCAATTGATTTTATGTAAGCATTAAGTGAGATCATTAATTCCATGTTTAAGTTTATTGTGATCCTCATATAGGTTGGATGGAGCGGCATAAGGATGTTCCTTGTGATGTTTGTGTGATCCATTCATTCTGAGCTCTATTTGCCCGACCCCCTCTGGCCTCAACTGTACTTCTCCTGGTTTGGTTAAGGTTTTTTGGATGCATTTTTCATGTGTGATGGGTATTTTGATCACTTGTTCTGCTGTGTAGTTGGTCTAGTTCTACCTGTGCCTTTCTTTTTGGGATGGCTTGGTATTTTTGAGATTTTGGTGGGGGAGCAGGTTTTGTATCTCTATGGATATGTTTTCCAATTATAATTATGGCTTTGTGTGGAATTTCAATTTGGTTTATGGTGCTAGCTATGAGGCCTATACTTATTATGGGTGTGTTATGATTTTATTTCTTTGTGGGAATAGTGTTAGTTATAACATGATGCATTGGTGGCTTTTACACCTCCTTTTTTATTATTTTGTTTTATGGCTATTTTTTGTGCCTTGTTCTCTTTTTTGCACGATCTTTTTTGTGCAGGTCACTACGCTATTAATTTTTGGGATAGGAAGCTCACTCTGAATGACAACAATTACTGCTCTCCTTCTTTTTGGGTGCCTCTGCTTGTGCACCATAAAATGTACCTAGGGTTTTTTGTAATCTTGTGTAGTAGGGATCTTGAGCTCATTATTTTTTATTTTATTTTTTACTTGTAGCTCTTTGGAGCAGTAGAGAGCTTGAGGTCCCTTTAAGGACCCTGTACTTTTCCTTTTAACTAACGTGTAGGTCCCTCCGTGTCTTTCGTCTAATATATATATATACACACTTCTTTATATAAACTCAACTATTCATTCTTTAATTCAATCTACAATGTTAGAGTGTATAGCTTATAAATTCTAGGCAAGTTAATTAATTGAATGATCTTTCTTAATTAATTATTAAGTTTTTGAAATTATGAATTATTATGCTTAGTTTATTCAAATTTTCATCAAAGGTATTATTATTATTATTCCTATCTTTAATAACTTTTTTGTTTTGGCTAGATAAATCATCAAAGTGCAAGCACTATATCGAGGATACATTTAAACAATAAGCAAGTGTGGGAAGTTTAATTAAATATAGATTTAGTAAAACAAAAATAATTTAAATAAAAGTAAACAAAGACTATCACAAAATAAAGATAACATAACACATAAGAAAAGAACTAGAAAATAAAAAAATAGCAAAACTGATAAGTTTTGAATTTCGACAGCTCCATTGGGATATCCTTTCACAACCAAGAATGGTTCTAACAACATGGATTTTAGTTTTCCTAGGAATAATTTTAATTTAGATCATGAAGTCTTTCTTAATAGGCTATCCATCATGCCATTTTATATTTTATCTTTATAAATCATGGAATTTCATTGTCCTCATTTCCAAATTCTTCTATTTCATTGAAATGTATCAATATTTTATCTTGTAACAAAAGTATTTACCTGAATAATCTAGGTTTGGTGTCTTTTTTTTTTCATAACATATTTGATTGTAGAATAATGAGTGTATAAAATTACTTTTGTGCTAGTCAAATAAGTCTAAAATTTATCAATAGTAAAGATAATGTTAGTAGTGGTCTTGGGGAATGGTGTTGGACGGCCGGGGTCCATCGCTAACGGAGGCGCCAAAGTCAAATGTGGATACTGATGGTTCTTTACAAGAATTGGCTGGAGATGTTCGAAAAAAGTTAGGATCTGTAGTTTCGCTTACAGTTCCTGGATGCATATCTTCTAATGGTCCTTTGGTGATTAAGGAAAATTGTGGAGAATTTCTGAAAAAAGTTTTGTATGTTGAGGGCAAAGGTAAAGCAATTGCCATTGAGAATTTTATGAAAACTCCTTGGGTTTCAACAAATTTTTCTCCAACGAAGAAGTTATTAGTTGACCATGCAGCATCAATCTCTGGACCAGTCAAGGAGACAAATGTGAATTCTAATAGCCATGTGAACAGAAATCTTCATTTTGAGGATAATGTGAGTAGAAATGAATCAGTTAATGACAACAATCTGATTGAAGTTATGCCTGTTAAGGGTAAAACTGATGTCGAAGTTAACCCTTGGAAGAAGAAGCCGTATATCATGCTGGATTTCAAGGAAGAAGATTTGGTGGTTGCGGAAGATGGTAAAACAGTAAAGATGAATGAAAATGCTAAAATGATGAATGAAAATAAACTGAGTAAATCTTTGGTTATTAAAGTTTTTGGTAAGGAATTACCTGCTCATGTTGTATCCTGGGAAGTTAGAAGGCAATGGAAAGAATTCAAAAAATTTCATTTCGCAACTCTTGGCAAGGGTTGGTTTTTATGTTCCTTTGAATCTTCAGAAATGGTGGAAGACGTTCTATCTGGAGGTCCCTGGTTTGTTAATAGCCATATAGTGGGCAAGGAGAATTGGTCAATGGAATTTTCTACCCTATCCTTAAAGGGTCTTACATCGCCTATATGGATTAGGATGCCTAATTTACCACTTCAATGTTGGGATGAAGATAATGTGGCAAGGATTGCTTCTTCAATAGGTAAACCCATTATGTTAGATGGTAACATGTTTCAATGGGGTAAAAGAGAGTTTGCCAGGATTTGTGTAAGGGTTAAGTTGGATCAAAAACTTCCCTTAGGTGTTTTGGTGGAAAGTGGTTCAGTGAGGTTCTTCCAGAATTTTGAATTCGAGAAAATATCTACATTTTGTTATGAATGTGGATTAATTGGGCATATGAAATCTGAGTGCAAAAATAAGACGATTATTCCCAGGGAGAATATGACTGAAGTTGGAAATACAGAGCCAGTTATTGAAGCAATGAAATCAATTAACAAGGAAGATGAATCCTCTTATGATCCTTAGATCATGGTAAATAAGAGGAACAATAGAAGAATAGGGAAGCTACAAGGTGATCCTGAAAATATCAGAAAACAATGGAAAAGAATAGATGGAGGTCATGTAGAAAAAGCTGTTGTGGATCAAACAAAGACTCAAGTCAATAAAGATAAGACTGTAGATACTGAGACTACTAAAATACTACTGGATGATAAGCAAATTCAGATGAGAGTTGATAGGTAGAGTATCGGGTTGAAGAATGTGGCTTTGGTTAGTGCTGAAATTTCTTATACAACAAATGAATTATCAACAAACAAACTGGAAGATTTAAGGAGTCAAGTGGAAAGGCGTGGATATTCTAAAGCTACTCTAAATTCCTTTAATACTGATAAGGATCTAATTTCACAAGCAAATTGTTTGACAGACCAGAGAGAACCTAATGGAAATGTGGATGTTGATTCTCCCAGAAAAAATATTATGCTGTCAGGTAACAAGTTTAACTTATTAAACTCTTTATGTGAAGATAACAATGATGTGGAAGTTCAAGCTGAATCATTAGAAGAGGGATTGGCAGAAGGGGAAATAATGAAAGAAACGGATGATTATCAAATCTATAACAAGGAAACATATGCCCAGAATGAAGCTGTGAAGGAATCTGATAATTTGGTTGAAGAAATGAGCACACATGGTGTTGAGAAAAACTCTTCACAAAAAATTAAACTCTCTAAGGAACTCAAGCATTTGGGACCACTGAATTTATTTTCAAGACAAGGAAGAAATAATTTGAATAGAAGAACGGGTGGGGGTTTACCCCTATTTGTTACCAAATGAATTCAATTAGTTTTTGGAATTGTAGGGGAGCCAACAAGAGAGAGGCCTCCCTCTATTTGGATTTGTAGGGGAGCCAACAAAAGAGAGGGCTCCCTCTATTTGAAGGAGTATATCAAAAAATGGGATGTGTTTTTTGTGGGTATTATTGAAACAAAAATCGCATATCTTTCCAAAGATGATTTTGTGAAAATCTTGGGTGAAGACTGGAATTTTTTCCTGCATCCATCTAGAGGGAACTCTGGTGGAATCATGGTGATTTGGAACATGAATGTGGCTTCATTTTTTGTAACAATGTCTTCGGACCAGTGTGTGCTGGGAGAATTGGAAATCTGTAATAAAAGCAAGTGGATGGTGGCTACTATATATGGCAGTAGAGAATTTCAAGGAAGAAGAGAACTTTGGAGGTCTATGGATGGTATTGTTAAAAAAGATACCCCTACTGTTATTGGAGGTGACTTCAATTGCATACTTTCACAAGAAGAGAAGAAAGGTGGGAAGAAATTTTCTTTCTCCAATGGACCTTTGGAAATGAAGGCTTTTATGAACAATAATGATCTACATGACGTAGGAACTATTGGTTCTAAATTTACTTGGTGTAATAACAAGAGGGGTAGTGCACGAATCCTAGAAAAATTGGACAGATGTTTGATGAATTCTAAAGCTTTGGAGTTGATCAATATACCATCTGTAAGCCATCTAGAAAGAATTGCTTCTGATCATTGTACCATTATGTTGAAATTATTTCATCAACAATTTCAAAAATCCAGAATCCGGAAGTTTGATGATGTTTGACTTTCTTACTCAACGGCTACTTCAGTGGTTAAGAAGTCTTGGGCTAAACCAGTAAAAGGTGATGATATGGAAGCTGTGAATAAGAAGATGTCTAGGGATCTTAAAGCCTTATTTTTCTGGAGTAAGGAAAAACACAAAAAACTAGATGATTTGAAAGAAACTTTGAGAAAAGTGATTGAAGAATTGCAGCAGGAGGAAGCCTCTGAAGTGCTGTTTTCGGACAGCAAAGCTTTACTTCTTATATCCAAAGTCAAGGAATTCAATTGCACCCTTGCTAGATTGAATACATGGTGGAAGCAAAGGGCTAATACTAAGTGGATGAAAGAAGGTGATATAAACTCTTCTTTCTTTCATGCATTTGCTAATGGAAGGAGGAAGAGCAATTCTATAAATCAATTGTTAAATGAAGAAGGGGAGTAAACTGGAGATCCAGCATGCATAAGGAGGAGTTTCTATCAATTTTTTTGTAAAAGATGGGAATACATAAATAGTGATTTGAATAATTGGCCTTTGAACAAAAATGTCCTGAAAACTGAAGATTGTAAAATGCTGGAATATGTTTTTACTATGGAAGAAGTGGAGAAAGTTATTGAAGAATTTGGCAAAAACATTTCGCCAGGTTTGGATGGAATTACTTATTCCTTTCTTAAAGCTTATTGGAAGATCATTGGGATGGATGTTTGGAAAGCAATGTAACTATGTTTTGAAAGTTTGTTAGGGATGTTAAGCCCTATGAACTTAGTCCCAAGCTAACCAAGAGTGGGGGTGAATTGGTATTTTAAAAACTCTTTTCACAAAGAAAGAAAATTGCATAAACTAAATCACACCACAAAACTAAATGCGGAATTTAAAAAGTGCGGAAGAAAAAATAAGAACACAGAAATTTATAGTGGTTCGGTCAACTCGACCTACGTCCACTCCTTGGAGGCACCCTCCAAGTATTGCACTACAAAACGTGACTCTCCTTTAGCCCCCACGGCTAGGCGGAGAAGCCCTCACAAGAACCTCCTTTTTGCCACCCCGGCAAGGCAGAGAACCTACCTCCTTTTGCTTCCTCCTGAAGCTGGTAGAGAACCAAAACCAAAAGCTAACTCCTTACCTCTACCGACCCTTTCAATGAAGATCGGCCAGAGCATAGCCCTGGATGCAAAGCTGGACGATTGAAAATTGGCTTGATTGTCCAGGACGATCTCACGATCGTCCTGGCCAATCAGTTCAAATAAGAGGAAAATCGTCCTGACAATAGCCCTGGATACGAGCTGGCCAATATTGATCGTCCTGAAGTAACATAAGGTTTTTGACTGGATCATCCGGGCCGATCCTGCGATCGTCTAGGACGATATGATCGTATCAATCATCCTTAATTACTCCATTGATTTCCTAAACAATTATGGCATAATTTGTGAATATCGTCCAGGCCGATCCAAGGATCGTCTTGGCCAATAATTAAAAAATACAGTATACCTTAATTGTCTATGGCGTTAACTTCTTTCTGTTTTGAGCTTATCGTCTTGGCCGATACACCTATCGTCCAGGACGATCTGTTAATGTCGGCTGCCTTAATTAAGAATCCTTAATTAGACTTTCTGTTTTAAGCTGATCGTCCAGGCCGATCCAAAAATTGTCCTGGCCGATATGAGTAAAAACAGAAATTCTAAGTCTCTCAAGTGTGTGTGTGAAGGGTTACATAGCATCAGTCTCTTTGATCATTACAAGTAGAATCATGAAGTGAAAAATCAATAGTACAGACTGACTCAACCCTAAACCTACGCAATCCTGAACTTGGCTCCTTCTTGATCGTCCGATCTTCGATTCCTAAAAAGTTAGAAGCAACAAGTAGTCCAAGAGAAATAGTGTTTGTCAATCATCAAAACATAAGCCATGAAAAAATAGATTTGCAACATGTTTTACTTCGAGGAAGATGTCATCAAGATGGAAGGAGACTCTAGTGGTACTAATACCCAAAGTAAGTAATCCTCGATCCCCTTCTAATTTCAGGCCCAATAGCCTTTGTATGTCTATATAAAAAATTGTGGCCAAAGTTCTTTTAAATAGGTTGAAGAAAGTTATTCATAACCATGTTTCTGAAGAGCAAGTTGCTTTTATTGAGGGAAGGGCCTTATCTGAACATGTGCTTTTTGTTCAAGAGATTTTTCATAAATTCAAAGTATCAAAGACTAAAAGGGGTTTGGTGGAAATCAAACTGGACATGGAACAAGCATATGATAATATGGCTTGGGTTACCCTTAGTCAAATCTTGGATTATTTTGGGTTTCCAAGGAAATTCTCAAATCGCATTATGGATTGTGTTACTGATCCAATTTTCTTGGTGCATATTAACGGACTGGAATTAGATAAAATTCAAGGGAGAAGTGGTTTTAGGCAGGGGTTCCCTCTTTCTCCTTATTCATACTTTGCTCCCAGTTATTTACTAATGCTTTTTTAACCAATGGTGATAGGTTGGGCTTGAAAATTGCTCCTTTCATTCCATGGATATAACATTTGTTGTTTGCAGATGATATTCTTATATTCTCCAGTGCTAAAGTGGAGAATGTTAAGATTATTATCAAAATCACTATGAGCTATTGCAATTGGACGTGTCAGCAAATAAATGTTGTGAAATCTTCTATTGTTTATAGTAAGAAGATGGAAAGAAGAAGGAGGAAGATCATTTCGAAACTATTGGGGTTCAAGGAAACTAAAGAACTCTACTATTTGGGCAACAAATAACCTTAAAAAGGCGTATGGCTTCTGACTTCTCAGGAATTCTGGAGAAACAGCTATTAAATTGGATATTTGGGGAAAGAAATTCTTATCTACAGCTGGTAGGATTTCCCTTATCAACTATGCATTACAATCAATCCCGATTTTCTGCACAACTATGTCTCTGGTGCCGATTTTTGTGTTAAAGAAAACTGACAAAATGAGGAGGGAATTTATCTAGAATAAAAACAATGGTGATAGTGGATTGCATTTTGTATCATGGAAGGAGTTATGTAAACCGAAAGAGCAAGGGGGCATCGGTATTCAATATGCTGTGGATTCTATAAAACCCTTTAGAGACAAAGAGTTGTGGAACTTTTTGAGTAAACCAGACTCTGTTTTCAGCAAATCAATATCTGCTAAATATGGGAGAAATGTATATGAGAAAGAGGTGAAACAAAACTCTTCATCTGCTTGGAAGTTGTTAAAAAGTGGTGCTATAGCTTTAAAGAAAATTGTTAGATGTGAAAGTTCGTTAGGGATGTTAAGCCCTATGAACTTAGTCCCAAGCTAATCAAAAGGGGGGGTGAATTGATATTTTAAAAACTCTTTTCACAAATAATAAAAAAACACAAACTAAAATCACCACAAAAAGTAAATGCGGAATTTAAAAGCGCGGAAGCAAGAAAAGGAGCACAGAAATTTATAGTGGTTCGGTCGACTCGACCTACGTCCACTCCTTGGAGGCACCCTCCAAGTATTGCACTACAAAATGTGACTCTCCTTTAGCCCCCACTGCTAGGCGGAGAAGCCCTCACAAGAACCTCCTATTTGTCACCCCGGCAAGGCAGAGAACCTTCCTCCTTTTGCTTCCTCCTGAAGCTGGCAGAGAACCAAAACCAAAGCAAACTCCTTACCTCTACCGACCCTTCCACGGACGAGAAACTCTAGACGAAGATGAAGCAGAGCGATCCTTGAAGCAACCCTTATGAATCCCCTCACAAGCTCCCCCTCACAAGATCCTCTCTCTCTCCTCTCTCTCTTTCTCTCCTCAAGGTCTTCTCAGGTCAAGGCAGCAGCCAAAGGTCTTGAAAGATGTTGAAGAAGAGCTCTTTAAATAGAAGAGTTTCAAAGGAGCTCATTAATTGCAAGTTGCCGACTATATCGTCCAGGCCGATATGGACATCGACCTGGCCGATCAGTATAAATCAATGCAGATCGGCCAGAGCATAGCCCTGGATGCAAGGCTGGACAATAGAAAATTGGCTTGATCATCCAGGCCGATCTCACGATCGTCCTGGCCGATCTCACGATCGTCCTGGCCGATCTGTTCAAATCCGAGGAAAATTGTCCTAACAATAGCCCTGGATACGGGCTGGCCGATATTGATCGTCCTGAAGTAACTTAAGGTTTTTGACTGGATCGTCCTGGCCGATCCTGCAATCGTCCAGGACGATATGATCGTATCAATCATCCTTAATTACTCCCTTGATTTCCTGAACAATTATGGCATAATTTTTTTAATATCGTCCAGGCCGATCCTAAGATCGTCCTGGCCGATAATTTAAAAATACAGTATACCATAATTGACTATGGCGGCTACTTCTTTTTGTTTTGAGCTTATCGTCCTGGCCGATACACGTATTGTCTAGGACGATCTGTTAATGTCGGCTGCCTTAATCAAGAATCCTTAATTAGACTTTCTATTTTAAGCTGATCGTCTAGGCCGATCCAAAAATCGTCCTGGCCGATATGAGTAAAAACAAAAATTTTAAGTCTCTCAAGTGTTTGTGTGAAGGGTTACATAGCATCAGTCTCTTTGACCATTACAAGTAGACTCAAGAGATGAAAATCAAACATACAGACTGACTCAACCCTAAACCTACGCAATCCTGAACTTGGCTCCTTCTTGATCGTCCGATCTTCGATTCCTGAAAAGTTAGAAGCAACAAGTTGTCCAAGAGAAACAGTGTTTGTCAATCATCAAAACATAATACATAAAAACTAGGTTTGCAACAATCTCCCCCTCTTTGATGATGGAAAAACACTACGAAAACAATTAATAGCAAAAATTCACCTCATAAACTTCTCCCCCTTTTGACATATCAAAAAGGAGGGTACAAGAAAGCAAAGCAAAAGAGATCCCTCTCTCTTTTTTTTTTTTTTTTAATCAAAGCATGTCAAAGATACAGTATTCCATGTGATTGACTTAAAAAATTTGTGAGTTAAAGAGTAACCAATCGCATTAATCCATAGAATAGTAGAGTATCTGTTCATGGTTTACCCTTAGCTCAAAACTCTTTTTCTTAGGGTAGAATCGTCTTTGGAAACCAATGACCTATTTTAAATAATTAATTGTATATGAGAAAAGGAATCCACCTCCCACTTGTCGTAAGAAAAATATCTTTATGAAATAATGAAGTAAGGTGGATTTGTCACAATCGTACGATAATCAAGATCAAGTCTTTGAGAACCAAAACTTCTAAGTTCTAAGAGATTTAAAAAGAGAGAGTAGCTTGCTTTTGAGTGGGCTCATTTTATGCCTCTTGTCAATTTTGTGGCGCTTTGCGCATCTTCTTATAGATTTTTCTATTTTTGGCGTCTTTGCGCTTCTTTTGTTGGCATCATTGGCCAAAATTATTTTTTTATTTTTGCAAGCTAGATTCTCTTTTATAATCCCTTAAAAAAAATCTTAGTTGTGAATATATCTTCTCAGATATTAGAGAATAAGAGCTCTCTCTCTAACATAAGGAAGAATTACCACAAGCAGGATTAAAAATCAAAGACAAGAGTAACGAGGGATCTTATTGATGTAACAAAAAAAAACTTTAATCATTATCAATACAAGATATAGTTGCTTAAGCAAGCTTAAGAAAAGATCCTAATTTCATAAACAAGCATCAATTTGAGATAGACTTTTGATTCAAAAAGAAAACCATGCCACTAAAAATAGGTTAGAGAAAGAGACACAATCACAAAATATTCCTACTATCTAAGAGATTAAGTAGATGAAAACATATTGACTACAAATTTCCAAAAGGCAAGGACAAGGAATATAGTATCATATTAGCGATGATTTTGAAAACTAAGAAAAGAGAGACAAAAGGGAAAACTAAAAAAAAAAGATAAAGTAATAAAAAAGGAACCAAAAGCAAAAGAAAATAAAAAGCAAAAAAAAAAAAAATCAAAGAAAAAAGTTTCATGCATTTATGTCAATCACACCCAACCTGGTCCTTAAAGAGCTGAAAGTATCGAAGGCTAGTGGTTTAGTAAAGATGTCCGCCAGTTGATTTTCAGTTGTCACATGATGTAACTCAATGTCTCCCTTAGTCACATGATCTCTAATGAAGTGATGCCTAAGGTCAATGTGTTTAGTCCTTGAATGTTGGATAGGATTCTTAGAGATGCATATGGCACTAGTATTGTCACAAAAGATTGAGATGGTACTTACATGTAATCCTAAATCCAATACCTGTTGTTTTAACCAAAGGACTTAGGCCACACAACTTCCAAGAGTAATGTATTCAGCTTCAGCAGTGGAAAGTGCAACAGAGTTTTGCTTCCTACTAGACCAAGAGACCAAAGATTGTCCAATGAATTGACAAGTTCCAGAAGTGCTCTTTCTATCCACATTGGATCCTGCAAAATCAGAGTCAGAAAAACCAATAATCTCAAAAGAACTGCTATGTCTAGGGTACCAAATCCCTAATCCTTGTGTCCCCAAAAGGTATCTAAAAATCCTCTTAACAGCAGTCATGTGGGATTCCTTAGGGTCAGCTTGAAACCTAGCACAAAGGCAAACACTAAACATGATGTCAGGTCGGCTTGCAGTCAAGTAAAGTAAAGATCCAATCATGCCTCTATACTTCTTCTGATCAACAGACTTACCACTTGGGTCCTTATCCAATGGAGCACTACAAGTCATGGGGGTGTTAATTGGCTTGGCTTTGTCCATCTCATATTTCTTCAAAATGTCCTTTATGTATTTTATTTGATTTAGAAAAGTTCCATCTTCCAATTGTTTTATGCTAAACCCCAAAAAGTAAGACAACTCTCCCATTAAACTCATCTCAAACTCTCTACTCATTGTTTTAGAAAAATCATCTCACAAATTTTTATTAGAAGATCCAAAGAGTATATCATCAACATAAATCTTAATAATGAGTAAATCATCTCTAACTTTTCTAAGAAAAAGGGTGGTGTCTACGCTCCCCTTGACAAACTCCCTCTCTAGTAAGAATGTGCTAAGCCTCTCATACCAAGCTCTAGGTGCCTGCTTTAAACCATACAAAGCCTTTTTTAATTTAAACACATGATTTGGAAATTGAGAACTCTCAAAACCTGGAGGTTGTTCTAAAAATATATATTCTTTTATTTCCCCATTTAAAAAGGCACTCTTGACATCCATTTGGAAAAGCTTAAATCCTTTATAACAGGCAATGGCTAATAGCACTCTAATGGCTTCCAATCTAGCTACAGGGGCAAAAGTCTCCTCAAAGTCTATCCCTTCTTTTTGATTGTACCCCTTAGCCACCAATCTTGCTTTATTCCTCACCACCACTCCTAAATCATTCACTTTGTTCTTAAAGACCCACTTTGTCCCAACTATACTTTATCCTTTAGGTCTTTCCACAAGTTCCCAAACATCATTCCTAACAAATTGATTCAACTCTTCTTGAATCGCTAAAATCCAAAACTCATCAGAAAGGGCTTGGTTAATGGTGGTGGGTTCAGTCATAGAGATAAAGGCAGAGTGGTTCACCTCCTTCCTAAGTCCATGTCTAGTCTTAACTCCACTAGAAGGGTCTCCTAAGATCAAATCCTTGGGGTGACTATTAGAGTATCTCCAATCTCTAGGCAAAGTGTGTGAAGTTTCTTCCCTTTCAACTAAGTTGTCTACTCCTTGGGTGACTCCTTCTACTTCTCCATTACTTAGAAGCTCATTCTCCTTCCCCAAATTTTCTAACCCACTTGTAATTTCTCCAACATCATCATCTTCTACTCCATGTTTCTTAGGATCAGACTCATCAAAGACTATATGGGTTGTCTCTTCCACCATCAAAGTTCTCTTGTTAAACACCCTAAAAGACTTCCCAACACTAGAATATCCCAAGAATACTCCTTCATCTGATTTAGGATCACATTTCCCAAGTGAGAGTTCCCATTGTTGTGAATGAAAACCTTACAACCAAAGTCATGAAGGTGGGAAAGATTGGGTGTCCTACCCTTAAGGATCTCATAGGGTGTCTTTTCTAATTTGGCTCTAACATTTACCCTATTCAACACATAACAAGCTGTGTTAACTGCTTCAGACCAAAAGTATTTTGGAAGTGAATATTCAGCAAGCATGGCTCTAGCAGCTTCCACCAAGGTCCGGTTCTTCCTTTCAGCTACCCCATTCTGCTGAGGGGTCCTAAGGGCTGAAAAATTGTGGCTAATCCCCTTGTCATCACAGAAATCTCCAAATCTTTCATTTTCAAACTCTCCCCCATGATCACTATGGATGGTCAAAATCTCACAACTTAGCTTCTTCTGAATCCAAGTAAAAAAGGTTTTAAACTCCTCAAAAGTCTTATTTTTATGTGAAAGAAATCTAGTCCAAGTGAACCTCGAGTAGTCATCAACAATCACAAAACCATAGACTTTCCCTCCCAAACTAGCTATGCTAATGGGTCCAAACAAATCCATGTGAAGGACTTCTAAAGGTCTAGAGGTGCTAATGTCCTTTATGGGGTGAAAAGAGGAGTGAACTTGCTTTCCTAGTTGACAGGCATCACAAAGGTGGTCTTTTGTAAACTTAAGTTTGGGGACACCTCTAACTAGGTCCTTTTGGGTCACTTTCCTAAGGGTTTTCATACTTGCATGACAAAGCCTCCTGTGCCACAACCAAGAATCATCAATTACAGTTTTTAAGCAAAAAGAAGCAGCACATTCAATGTTATTTAAATCAAGCATGTAGACATTGTTGACCCTCTTTCCCTGTAAAATAGTGTTGTTACTTAAACTTACAATGCATGAATCCGCGAAGAACTGCACGATGAAGCCTTTGTCACAGAATTGACTGATGCTGAGCAAGTTGTGCTTCAATCCATCTACAAGCAAAACATTTTCAATCATAAGGTTCTTGGAATTACCGATTATACCTGCTATTATCACCTTCCTGGTGGTGTTGTCTCCAAGGGTAACATTGCCTCCAGTCCTGGACTCTAGTACAACAAACTGGCTAGCATCACCAGTCATATGTCGAGAGCATCCACTGTCCAGGTACCACATACTCTCACGAGGTCTTTTGTGAGAGCCATCCTGCAAAATTATCAAATGTTAGATTTAGGAACCCAAGCAGGTTTGGGTTCTTTCTTATGAAGAGAAGAATGCAATGCATGTGTGATATGTTGTGGATCATGCACCTTAGGTCTCCACACCCAATGTGTACTATGGTGAATCGTGCAAGTGTGTGATATGTGTCCTAGCATGCCACATGAAAAACATTTAACTCCAGGAAAGGGATTTCTTAAGTGATTTGAGTTATAATGCCTCTCCCTAGGTCTTGGCAATTGATTAAAAGTAGAAGTCATCCTAGTTTTCTTACAGGCTTCTAAATCATTTTGAAACTTCAAGTTTGTGCTTTTTAAAACTTCATTTTCAATCCTCAAATTTTTCTCTATCTCCTTTGACTTCTTAAAATCAGATTCAAGAGATGTGTGTGATATTTTCAATGCATCATGCTCTTCAATTAACTCACCATGATTTTTATTTAACTCATCAAATTCATCAAGTAAAGCCATGTGATTTAAAATAATTGTTTGATGGTCTTTAATCAAAATTTCATGCTCTTTTTGTAGATTTAAGAATTCTAATTTCAAGCTAGCATGAGTTTTCTTTAATTTCCTATATGATGCATGAATTTTTTCTAAAACTTCAAGAAGTTGATCATAGGAAAGTTCACATACCTCTTCTTGATCACTTTGATCTTTTCCCATGAAACACAAGTTTGTAGTCTCTTCTTCTGGTTCAGTCTCAGAGGAATCAGTACCAGATTCTGCCCAAAAGCTCCTTTGTTTTTCCTTCTTGTCCTTCCTAGACTTAGCTTTCTCCTCACCTATTTTATTGCTTGATCGATCTCTAAGCGTAGGGCAATCAGTTCTCACATGTCCGGGCTTCCTGCATTCAAAACAAACAACATCAGAAGATCCTTTAGCATGTTTATGATCCTTACCTTTTCTCCAACTTTGATGATGCTTTTATTTCTTCCTTAGAAATCTTTTGAATAGCCTTGTGATGAAGGAAATTTCATCACTTTCAGATCCGAAAGATTCAGAATCCGATTTGTGAGCCTTCAATGCAATTATTTTCTCCTTTTTCTTCTTACCTGCATCTACAATTCTTTGATTCACCCTTGCTCGTAAGCAATGAGTGAGCCAAGTAAGTTATCAATAGAATAGGTGTTCAAATCTTTAGATTCAGAGATGGCAGTAATTTTTGCATCATAAGATGAAGGTAAGCATCTCAAAATCTTGTTAACTTTTTCATAGTTCGAAAGTTCTTTTCCTAGTGCATGCAATGAAGTAGCAATCTGAGTAAACCTAGTGTACATGTCAGAAATCGATTCATGAGGTTTCATACAAAAAAGTTCGTAGTCATTCAAGAGAATGTTTAATCGGGATTGTTTAACTTCATTAGTACATTCATAAGTGATGCATAATTTATCCCAAATTTGTTTACCAGTTTTGCAAGTTGAAACACGCATGTAATCTTCAGATTTCAAAGCACAGAAAAAACAGTTCAAACATTTCGCATTTAATTGAGCTAAATCTCGTTCATCAAAAGTCCATTCGGTAAAAGCAACTTCAGTTTTAAAACCATTAATTTCACGAGAAGGTGGAGAATAACCTTCTTGAATAAGCATTCACATGCGATAATCAGTAGATTGTAAAAAAGTTGACATGCGAGTTTTCCAAAAATCAAAAGGTAGGTTATCGAACAGAGGAGGTCGGGTAATAGAATACCCTTCCGTAGTGTTGCGATTCCCAAAGTTAGCCATGGATCAAATTCAAAAAGTTTTCAAACTTTAATTTTTGAATCCCGCTCTGATACCACTTGAAAGTTCGTTAGGGATGTTAAGCCCTATGAACTTAGTCCCAAGCTAACCAAGAGGGGGGGTGAATTGGTATTTTAAAAACTCTTTTCACAAAGAATAAAAAAACACAAACCAAAATCACCACAAAAAGTAAATGCGGAATTTAAAAGCGCGGAAGCAAGAAGAGGAACATAGAAATTTATAGTGGTTCGGTCGACTCGACCTACGTCCACTCCTTGGAGGCACCCTCCAAGTATTGCACTATAAAACGTGACTTTCCTTTAGCCCCCACAACTAGGCGGAGAAGCCCTGACAAGAACCTCCTTTTTGCCACCCCGGTAAGGCAGAGAGCCTTCCTCCTTTTGCTTTCTCCTGAAGCTGGCAGAGAACCAAAACCAAAAGCAAACTCCTTGCCTCTACCGACCCTTCCACGGACGAGAAATTCTAGACGAAGACGAAGCAGAGCGATCCTTGAAGCAACCCTTGTGAATCCCCTCACAAGCTCCCCCACAAGATCCTCTCTCTCTCCTCTCTCTCTTTCTCTCCTCAAGGTCTTCTCAGGTCAAGGCAGCAGCCAAAGGTCTTGAAAGACGTTAAACAAGAGCTCTTTAAATAGAAGAGATTCAAAGGATCTCATTAATTGAAAGTTGCCGACTATATCGTCCAGGCCGATATGGACATCGGCCTGGCCGATCAGTACAAATCAATGCAGATCGGCCAGAGCATAGCCCTGGGTGCAAGGCTGGATGATAGAAAATTCGCTTGATCGTCCAGGCCGATCTCACGATCGTCCTGGCTGATCTGTTCAAATCAGAGGAAAACCGTCCTGATAATAGCCCTGGATACGGGCTGGCCGATATTGATCGTCCTGAAGTAACTTAAGGTTTTTGACTGGATCGTCCTGGCCGATCCTGCGATCGTCCAGGACGATATGATCGTATCAATCATCCTTAATTACTCCCTTGATTTCCTGAACAATTATGGCATAATTTGTGAATATCGTTCAAGCCGATCCTAAGATCGTCCTGGCCGATAATTTAATAATACAGTATACCATAATTGACTATGGCGGCTACTTCTTTCTGTTTTAAGCTTATCGTCCTGGTCGATACACGTATCATCTAGGACGATCTGTTAATGTCAGCTACCTTAATCAAGAATCCTTAATTAGACTTTCTGTTTTAAGCTGATCGTCCAGGCCGATCCAAAAATCGTCCTGGCCGATATGAGTAAAAACAGAAATTCTAAGTCTCTCAAGTGTGTGTGTGTGAAGGATTATATAGCATCAGTCTCTTTGACCATTACAAGTAGACTCAAGAGATGAAAATCAAACGTATAGACTAACTCAACCCTAAACCTACGCAATCCTGAACTTGGCTCCTTCTTGATCGTCCGATCTTCGATTCCTGAAAAGTTAGAAGCAACAAGTAGTCCAATAGAAACAATGTTTGTCAATCATCAAAACATAATACATAAAAACTAGGTTTGCAACAACATGGAGCATTAAAGATGGTGGATCTGTTAACATTTTGGAGGATATATGGATCCTTGATAGAAGATTGGATAGCTGGCCTACATTCATATCAATAGATATTGATCGTTTGAACAACCTTGCATACTTCATTAAGGAAGGTCACTGGATAATAGATAATCTTTATGAATACTTTGGAGATGAAATGGTGAAAGTAATTAGCAATATAAAAATTGACTTTGATAGCCAAGGTGATAATCTGGAATTGTTAAAAGTGCATTTGGGAAAAACTTTTTCTGGGATGGTAAAAGTTATAAGAGCTGTGAATGAAGATTTGGAGCCATGGTGGATCAAATAATGGAATTGTATAAGGAAATTTAAACTTAATCCGAGAGTTCATTTTTTCTGGTGGAAATTATTGAAGAATGCAATACCAACAATGGATTTCTTGGTACATAGAAGGTTGGCTGATATGAACCTTTGTCCTAGAGGTTGCAATATGATTGAAAATGGAGAACATGTAGCAGTGAATTGATTGGTGTTAAAGCAGATTTTTAAGAAGGTTGAAAAATGGGGATTCTTTATTCCCATTATGAATAGCCTAGATGAATGTTTGTATTTCTTAAAATGCAAGGGGAGAAGAACGTTTTTATGGACAATATTTATTGTGCTATGGTTTTCAATTCTTGGAAGAGTAAGAACTTATTGATCCATGAAGGAAAAGAACTTGGAACTTGTATCATTATATCTAATGCCATCTACAAGGCTTCTAGCTCATCTTACATGATTCTTTCAGACCACTAGGATGTTAAACAGCATAATAAGCTGATCTCTTCTTATTGGCATCCCCCTCCACCTGGATGGATCAAGGTGAACATAGATGTTGCACTTTTTCTCTCTAATGAGGCTGGTATTGGAGGTATCTTTAGAAACCATAGATGAAGGATGCTCTTGGCTTTTGGTTTCTCATTAATGCATTGGGATGTTGGATTTCTTGAACTTTTCACTGTTCATTCTTTGAAGAAGGTTTTACAAAATTGGATGCTCAATGCTAAAGGATTAATTGTGGAGGGAGACAACTACAATATCAGTACTCACTTGCAAGAGTTGGCTGGTATTCATAACCGAGAGGTGGGAAATTCTAAAGGAGCAGAATTTGACTTTCTTAAACAATTTGAGGTAATTCTATTCCAATTTGTTAATAGAGGTTGTAATAGGTTATCTCATTGGTGTGCTAACCATGCCTTGAAAGGGGATTTTCTTTGGGACTTATTAGAAGTGAATAAGGTTCCTCCTAGTTTATTTTCTTTGTTATTGGAGGAAAGTGATAGGATTGGTATCACTTACTTGGTTGTTCTTTTCTCTTTTTTATTATTAATGCTATTTGCAGTTTATCAAAAAAAAAAAAAATACAATGTTAGTAGTGGTTTTTCAGTGGGGGCATATTACATTATTCAGCATACAGAGTTCTAAAAACATTAAATCTGACATGAAATTTCTTTTCTTTCTTTAGGGTAGGAACAACACCTACAAAAAAATCAATTATATCACTCATGATTATTAAAGGTAGGGACCAATCAAGACAAATAAAAAAAGGTGCAGAAGTCTTAAAAGCCTCAAGACATGCAGTATCAAAAACTAAAGAAATATCCTTTTTTAATAAATGAGATAATGGTTTTTTTATGTTTGAAAAGTCTACTATAAATCTAGCATGTTGACCAAGTCAACTCTCCTTGTGTTTACTCACCCTTACTTTAGGCTCATCAAAGAGGTCAATTTTGTTGAGTTTGAATTATTGCAAAAGTAAACTTGATTATAAGTAGTGGTTTGATCCTAACTAACCTATATAAACAAGTTTCATATTGAGTTGACCAAACCAAATTTTGACTAGGCTAGGTTGATGAAAAAAGTTTAATTTATGAGGAGCAATGTATAAACTAATTTAAAGAAGTTTATTTATGAATTGGGGTTTATAATGAAGCAATAAGAATTTTTAATCAATTGTGATAGGTTGAACCAGCTTAAGGGAATCAAATTGTCAATTACTAGTTTACAAAACTAGTCTTGATAGATTTTAAATGTTAAGCTCCAAATGCTGAAATTTGAACAATGATAGAACTGAAGAAGTGTACTTCAGAGAGTAGTGTACCGAGAAGGCAGATTAAAATTTTGGGTTTGAATTTTTAGATGACATTAGAAATAATAGAGGTTAAGAAATGGATGCCAACAACTGTGATAAATTTGAAATACAAATCAAACATCTTGGCATTGATCAGCATGATCAATAGAACCCAAAATATTTATCTAGGGATTGGTTTTAAGTGTTGGTTGATCTGAAATTTATTTTTATTTATTTTAAAAAGATACATGTGTAGTAAATGATCCTAAATAATTAAATTTTATTGGTTAAGTAAGAATAATACCTCGAATGATGTCCTCGATCAACAAAAATCCTACAGAATGGATTCCACTAAAGAAACTTATTCCAATTTTATGAATAAAATGTTTGAACTTGAATGAGAGATCTATCCCAAATAAGGATTTTGAGATGGCTAAATCAGTATAACTACTAAATCAACTAGAATTCAAAAGAAAAGGATATCGCTAGGGAAACTTACTCAAATCCTAAATAATAAGATTTGAATGCCAACAGAAGATTGATCCCAAATATGGATATTTAGATAGTTAGATCTAGATTACTACATAGTTAATTTAAAAGGAAATGATATATGCTGGGAAATATACACAAATCGTAGATAATAATAAAAATGCTTTAATGGGAGCTTTATCTCCAAATAAGGATATTTGGATGGTTAAATAAAGATAATTACCTGATCAACCATAACTTAAAACAAAATTTTGCCACTAGAGAAACATACATAAATCATAGAATAATATTTAAAGTTTATTGGACTTGGGATTCCCAAATAAGGAAATTATTAATGATTAGATTAGTGATACTATCCAATAAATATGATTTCAAAAGGGAAGGATGCCATAGGGGAAACTTGCACAAATCCTAGAGAGTAAGATATAAACTTGTATGGGATATGAATCCCAAACAAGGATATTTAGATGGTGTAATTAGGGCAACACTTTCATAAACATGAGTTCCTTGTTGAAGATGGGTTTACAACTAATGACTAATTTTAGATGACAATCAAGCTTATTAGATACCATATTAAAATGAATTTATAACTAACAACTAATTTTAGATGAAAATTAAACATATACGGTCCATTTTGAAGATAGATTTACTCCTAATGATTTTTTTTTGTCAGAGCATATAAGACAAAATGCTGAAGATAGGTTTACTCCTACCAAAATTGGGTATCAATGAAGCATGTAGGATGGCAAGCACATGGCTTAAACCTAAAGGAAATAATTATCAGAGCATATAAGACACCATGTTGAAGATGAGTTTACTCCTAATTATTATTTTTAGGTAAATCATAATGATACCATGAAATTGTATCCGTAATCTATAATAATTCAAAAAAGAGGTCCAATACAATGACCACATGAATAATTTAGAACTGTTAAAAAATCTCAAAGGACCTTTAGGGAATTTTAAAATTAATCCATTAGTTTCAGTACAATTCTTTGAACATAATCTCATAATTTGGAAAGAATTTTTTTTTATAACATTAATAGTGCTAGAAACTTAAACTTCAAATTTTTTTTTATTGGAAATTCCTTTTAATAGTTCAATAATTATAATACTTCCTAAGGTCTTTCCATTGGTAGGTAACATTGGTTGATCTCCTTTATAATTAACAAACTAATATGAACCTCCTTGGTTTACTTTCTCTACAATGACTAGACCATCCCAAATAAATTTGAGTTATCCACCTATCTTTAGATTGTCCAAATTGGGTCTTCAAAGAACTAGGAATATGTCTTCAACTTTGAAAGTTCTTGGATGAAATAATTTCTTGTGATCTTGGTTCATTATGGCATTGTATAACTCAAGGCTTTGTTGAGCTTGCAAAAACCTCACTTCTAATTCTTTGAGCTCTTCAAATAGAAACTTAGCATTCCATTCTAATATTAGGTTGTAATTGACTACAATCCTAAGTGAAGGTAGTTGTTCTGATATAGGAAAAATTGATTTTACACTTAATGTTAAAAAATAAGGCATTGATTGAGTTGTAGTCCTATACGTGGTTCAATACACCAACAAAACTTTAACCAACTATTCAATCATTTATGTTTATTATCATATAAGGTTTTCCTTACGATTTGAACCAAAGTGTTATTGAAGGATTCAGGTAACCCATTTTTTAGAGGGTAATATATTATTGAGCATCTCTAATAAATATTGTGATGTCTTATAAAAATACATATTTTATTGGTTCTAAAGGAATGATAATTATATGATATAATTTGATGAGGAAAACCAAATCAATATATGACATGGCCTTTGAAAATGTTTAGAACAATATGTACTTTTTACCTCCTTCAACGAAATTACTTTTGACCATTGTGAAAAGAAAATTGTAGCTACTAATATAAATTTTTGTCCTCTAGAAGATTGTCGATGAATCAAATTGATAATATTCCATACAACAACATTCAAAATTCTATGATGCAATTATTAGATGTAGAACATTTTTTTATTGATGTAGAACTATACATAATAGTGACATTGATGATGTTATGAAACATTCATGTAGCATTCTATTTTTTATTTCTAATGACATCTCATTCATTTGATTTTCTTCTTCATCTTAGATTTGGATTGATGTGTACCACACAATCTAGCATGTACTTCTTCTATAATTTTCCTTACTTTTGATTTACTTAAACATCATGGAAATATCTGATTGAATGATCTTTTCTATAGGGTTTTTTGATGAAGGCATAAGAAAGTGATCTTTTAGTTTCATTAGTTCCTGATTTATCATGAGAAAGCTTATTTTATAGTTAAGAGAGTTGCTATTTGCATGTTTTACATTCTTGCAACTTGTATAGTTTTGATGATTTCAAATATTATTATTTTATGTGTTGATGTCTCGTAACATTTTTTAGAAGAATTGTATTTGCTCTTGTGTGTACTAATATTTCTAAAAAAATAAACTCCAGACTACAAAGACTTCAAATCAAATTTAACATGAGATAATTTGTGTATTTAAAACTTGTATTTTTCTTTGAATTAAGTTTGAGAGAGAGTGATTGTAATTTAGTGAATACACACACACAGTTTAGGAGATCTTGAGAAATTTGTACTGATCGTACGGGACAAACATAGTTCGTATGGGACGATCAGGTCAGTTATCTCCTCGTAAGAGCAATGGAACGAACAGAAGTTGAAGAAATTTTTTTATAAGTCCTGATCATCTAGGACGAAGTGTATTCATCCTAGGACAAAATGTTCTCTGGAAAATTCTCGTTCAGAATGAAGTGTATTCGTTCCAGGACGAGTTGCTCTCTGGAGTATTTTTGTCCAGGACGAAGTGTATTCATCCCAGAATGATTTGCTCTCTGTAAAAATTTTGTACGGACGAAGTCCTCTTCGTCCCAAGACAAAGTACACTGACTCTTCAATTTCTGGTAACGTCCTGCAATTTTCTGAACCGACCTTTATAACTGTTCGTCCCAGGATGAACATATTTTATGCCGGGATGAAAATGAGTTCGTACGGATTAACATATGGTTCGTACGGGACAGTTTTTATACTGTTCGTGCATACTAACTCAGGTTCGTACGGGATGATCCACTGCGCAGAAAAACTTGAAATTAGCAGTTTTTTGGACGGTTTTTCTTGTCCTTTCTATATAAGGAGTCCTAGAAACTATTACAAATGCCTTTGGAGTTATTTTCACTTGAGAGGGATCATTGAGTGTGAGTGTTTGGGAGAGATTGTATGAGTGAAGAGTGAGAGATCAAGTGAGGGGTTTGTGAGGGATTCATAAGGTAACTTAAAGTGAAGATCTCTTTGTTTCCTTCAAGTTTCAGCCCATCTCCTCTGAAGGCTCTCAAGTGAAGTTCAACAACATTGGTCTGATTCTCTGCCGACACTTGGAGAGTGTAAAAGGACGACAAAGTGTATCTTTGACAGTCATTGTGTCTTCATTCTTTTAGAGAAAACTAGAAGAGAGAACTTGAAAGGGAGAGAGGAATGGGTGGAGTTTGAGAGGGAGAAGATCCTTGGAGGGGAATTCAAGGGAGTGTGGAGGGGATATTCACACGATTGCTCCGGCGAACTTGTACCTCAGTACCATCAGATTTAAGAGTCATCTTGAGAGAAGTTTTAATAAGAAGAAGATCTCTTTGGAGTCAAAGGACCCGGCTCCTCCGCCGCACCAAGGAAGGTGAAAGTGATTTTGTATAGGCTTCTCCACCTTGCTGTGGGGACAAAAGGAGAGTCACTTTGTGGTATTAGTACAATACTTGGAGGGTGCCTCCGGGGAGTGGAAGTAGGTCAAGGTTTGACCGAACCACTATAAATCTTGTGTGTTCTTTCTTATTTTTCTTCCTCATTTAATTTAATTGCAAGTTGTTTACTCTGTTTGAAAAGTTTATTTTTGAAACTTTAAATTTAACTTGCACTAATAATTAAAAAGGTATTCTAAAAATCCAAGAGTAGAAGTTAAATTTTTAAATACCAATTCACCCCCCCCCCCCTCTTGGTTAGCCGCTAGGACATAAGCTTAGGTTTAACAACATATTCACGGGCCCTAACATTTCTTTAATACAACATTTCATCATCTATTTCAAAAACAATTTTGACCTCAATTGGTTAATATCAATTTATACACTCAATGTCTATAGATGTCAATGCTCGATGACCTTGTATTTCTATTATAATTGAATCTTCTTCAGGTTAAGATAAAGCTTTGGCTAGTTTGTCTAGGGAACCCATTATAGAGTTCTTTCATAAAGAATCTTATACAAATTAACATATGGGATTTGTAGGGAATTAGACTTTACTTTAACACTACATAGATTCAAGCCATTTAATTAATCATTAGGTTTGAATCTCCAAACATTTTAATCCATAGGATTTCAATTAAGATTGTAAACTCCAACCTAATAATTAGTGGCTTGTACTCATCTTCATTGTTCATACAATATTTTAACATGTTTTAGGAGTAAAACATTAGACATTTATCTTAAATGACAAATATTACATCAATTCTAGCTTTCTCTTGAAAATTATCCTTAGAAGCTCCTTGTTGACAGGTGGAAACACCAACAAAATGGAATTTTTATATTGTTTTTTAATTTAATTCTAATATACTAATTTGTTCATACATATATTCAACATTTATCTGATAATCATTATGCACTAGATGAGCTACTAAGATTTTATAATAGCTTGTCTTCTCACATCATGCAAGGGAATGGATGTGATTTCAAATTGTGATGGTACATCAAATATATTAGCTGATTTACTCTAGAGATTATATTTAATTTATGTGATAACATATAGTTCCTTTAACTTCAAAGTGACAAAGAATAAGTCCAAATAATTTTTTGAATTAGAGAATAGCTTACTTCAGTTTGAAGTAAACATATACTCAAATAGTAAAGTGTATTCTCTTTTCCTTCTTTGTTAACCTAAGCTAACAAGGAGCTAAGAAATTCACTTAAAGTTGTTGTATAAACAATTTATCGCTTCTTTGGAATGGGTTTAATCAAGAGTAAAGGAATTGTTAGATTCTGCTTTATGATGTCAAATTCTTTCTACAACTTTTTCCCATACTGAAAATGAACATTTTTTTTTTCATATAGCTACAAGGGGTTGACAACATCTTGAACAATATGAAATTAATCTTCTAAAATATGCCAATTGAGCTTGGAAAATCTCAATGGTGTGATACTTTTAGGTTTTAAAATTTCTAATTTAGTTATTATTTTAATAGGAATAATTTCAATTCCAAGGTGATTGACTTAGAATAATAAAAAGTTTTTTATGAAAGTTCTCTGATGGCATTTGAAAGTTCGTTAGGGATGTTAAGCCCTATGAACTTAGTCACAAGCTAACCAAGAAGGGGGGGGGGGGGGGGGGGGGTGAATTGAAAAGAAGAATCTTTAAATTAAAACATAAACCAAAATCACCACAGAAAACAAAGTGCGGAAATTAAAACGCGGAAGCAGTAAAAAGAAAGAACACACCGAATTTATAGTGGTTCGGTCAAACCTTGACCTACATCCACTCCTTGGAGGCACCCTCCAAGTATTGCACTAAAATAAGTGTCTCTCCTTTAGCCCCCACAGCTAGGTGGAGAAGCCCTTACAAAATCACTTCCACCTTCCCCGGAGCGGCGGAGTCGCCGGGTCCTTTGACACCAAAGAGATCTTCTTCTTTGGTGAACTTACCTTGAGATAAGCCTTGAATCTGATGGTACTAAGGTGCGAGTTCGCCGGAGAAACCGTGTGGATCCCCCACCACACTCCCTTGAGTTCCTCCCCCTCACAGGATCTTCTCCCTCTCAAACTCCATCCTTTCCTCTCTCCCTTTCAAGCTCTGTCTTCAAGTTTCCCCACAAGAACAAAGCTACAATGGCTGCCAAAGACACTTGAAAAGTGCATTGTCAAGCTTAAATAGAAGTTCTCAAAATGAGCTCATTAATGTAAGTTGCCGACATTATCGTCCAGGACGATAGGCTTATCGTCCTGGCCGATTAGTTTAAATTCAGCTAAACGGCCTGGGACGATTTGGGATGATCAGAAGAAAATTGGTTACATCATCCTGGCTGATATCAAGATCGTTCAGGCTGATTAGTTTAAAACCGATTTCAATCGTCCTAATCATAGCCCTGAATTCGAGCTGTCCGATGTAGATCGTCCAGGACATCATCCCGGCCGATCAGGCGATCGTCTCGGCCGATGTGATTGTATCAATCAAACATTAATACTTTCTAAAGATACCAGATCAATTTAGGCATAATTAAGTTAGATCGGCCTGGACGATATAAATATCATCCTGGCCGATTTCCTAAAACAAAGAATTCCTAAACTGATTATGGCGGTTGATTCTTTCTGAATTAAGACTATCATCCTGGCCGATACATGTATCATCCAGGCTGATATCAATGATGGCTTCCTTAATGAGGATGCCCTAATTAGGGTTTTTGATTTTGGTCATATCGTCCAGGATGAAATAAATATCGTCCCGGCCGATATTACCAACAATAGAAATGTTATAGGGAACAACAAGAAATCTTCCAAGATACAAATCAACATATCCCACACAAAATACAACAGACTCAAGAAAGGAAAAAGATTACAAACTGACACAGACTTAGTCTACCCAATCTTGAGCTGGTTTCAAATTGTAGTCTGATCGTATGGACCTGCAACGTTAGCACAAAAGGCAATCGTAGAGAAATAAGGAATATTTGCTATCATAAAAATCATAAACCATTGATCCACAATAATCTCCCCCTTTTTTATGATGGCAAACAATTCAATTTGAATTTTCAAAAAGAACAATTTCTCCTAATCTCCCCCTCATTAGAATAACACTTTTAAAAAATAGGGGAGATGAAAATATTTTTGTTGTTTTTAATTTTTTAAAAACAAGATACAAATACGATAACATTACAAAAATTTAACAGTACAAAAATTCAACAATACGTTCTCCCCCTTTGAAATTAACAAAAATATAGGAGGCACAAACAAAAGCAAAATGAACAAAAGAAAAAAAAAAGAAAACGTTCCCTAATCTAGTGAAAAACAAATATTTTTAAAATGAGAAAGTTACCTATTGGTTTTAATCAAAAACTTAGTAGAATCGGATTTGACAACGCATAGTCCAGAAATGGTTAGAAATTCATAATTTGATAATCCCAACTCAAGTTCTTTTAAAGGCTCAAAAACTTTTTAATCTGATATCCAAATCAATGAATAAACGGGAAAAAGAACCATTAATTTTTCAAAACTCCTTACATAAAACATATCTAATAGAAGATCAATGCATGAATTGCTGAATCAGAAACCAAGATTTTCAAGCAAAAGTTTTGAACATATCAAGGATTTTCTTAGGCTTTTAGTACTATAAGAAAAAATAAGCATATTTTTTTTGTGGGCTCATTTTATGCCCTTTATCACTTGAATGGCTCTTTGAGCATCTTTTGTTTTTATACACTTTGTGTATTTTTTTTAATTTGGTGTCATTGTGCATCTTTTGGTTTGGCATCATTAACCACATTTTTTTAATTTTTCAAAATAATATTCTTACTTTCTTATATTTTCAAAAACCAAAGTAAACCCAAATTATTGACAACATAAAAAACTTGATTAAGAAAATTTTATGGTGGATTCAACAATCTTGCAAAAGATTCCTATGCGATAGAAAAAATATAGGGAGATAAAAAAATCAGTTTCAAAATCCGATTTAAAATATGATGAATATTTTGAATCAAAAGTAGAATAACCTCTTTAAGAAGAGAGAAAGAGAAACAAAATTATGAGTTCCCTTCCTTTGAATGTTTTAGAGAAGTCAAACATACTTACCAAAAGATTTCAAGAAAAAAATAGGAAGTAGATTTCTCATTTTTAGAAAAGTGAATGTGTGTGTTGATCAGAGAAAAACTTCAACAAAAACAAAAATTTTAAAGAATAAACAAAACTAAAACACAAAAATAAAAAGGAAAAATACAAAAACACAACACAAAAACACGAAAGGCTCTTAACCATTGTCTCTCTCCTGGTTGATGCTTTATTGACCAGATCTGCCTATGAGATTTTTTGCCTTTCATTATTTCCCCAGTTCAAAGTTTTGGTTCGCCTTGCCCTTTTCTTTCGTAGGAAGAATTTTTAAATTAGGGCACTAATTTTTCATATGTCCAGGCTTCCTACATCGAAAGCAAATAACGTCAGAAGAAATATGGACATCCTTATCATTTTTACCTTTTTTCCACTTTTGCTTATGCTTTGGTGAGCTTTGTGATTTTCTTGACAAGTCATTGCATTCGTCACCAACTAGGAAATCTTTTTCTGTATCTTCAGCTTTTAGAACAATCATTTCACCTGCATCTAAAAGTCTTTGACCCAAACTTTGCTTGTAGGCAATGAGCGAGGCAATCAAATTATCAATAGAATAATCATTCAAATCTTTTGATTCATAAATAGCAATAACTTTGGCATCAAATTTTTCAAGTAAACAAGGAAGAATTTTATTGACTTTTTCAAAATTTGAAAACTCTTTTCCTAAGGCATGCAATGATGTTATAATTTGAATGAACCTAGTGTACATGTCTAAGATCATCTCATAAGATTTCATGGAAATTAATTCAAAATCATGCATTAACAAATTCAATTTAGATTGCTTGATTTCACTAGTGCCTTCGTATATGATGAGCAATTTATCCCAAACTTTCTTACCGGTAGTGCACGTGAATACTAACATAAAATCATCAGAATTTAAAGCAAAGAAAAATCAATTTAGAGACTTTGCATTCAATTGAGCATTGAGTTGTTCTTCCCTGATTTGTTGACTAAAAGGAATATCAATTTTAACTCCATTAACAATTCAAGACGGTGATGAATAACCAGTTAAAATCATATGCCATATGCCAAAATCTATCGATTGCAAGAAAATAGACATGCGAGTTTTCCAAAAATCAAATGACATATTTTCAAATAAAGGAGGTCTGGTTATTGAATAACCTTCCGCAACATTACGATTAGCATGGATCGAAAAATTCAAATGTTTTTAAAAACTTATTTTATGAATCCTGCTTTGATATCACTTGAAAGTTCTATGATGGTATTTGAAAGTTCGTTAGGGATGTTAAGCCATATGAACTTAGTCCCAAGCTAACCAAGAGGGGGGGGGGGGTGAGGGTGAATTGGAAAAGAAGAATCTTTAAATTAAAACACAAATCAAAATCACCACAGAAAACAAAGTGCGGAAATTAAAACGTGGAAGCAATAAAAAGAAAGTACACACCAGATTTATAGTGGTTCGGTCAAACCTTGACCTACGTCCACTCCTTGGAGGCACCCTCCAAGTATTGCACTAAAATAAGTATCTCTCTTTTAGCCCCCACAGCTAGGCGGAGAAGTCCTTACAAAATCACTTCCACCTTCCCCGGTGCGGCGGAGTCGCTGGGTCCTTTTGACACCAAAGAGATCTTCTTCTTTGGTGAACTTACCTCGAGACAAGCCTTGAATCCAATGGTACTAAGGTGCGAGTTCGCCGGAGCAACCGTGTGGATCCCCCACCACACTCCCTTGAGTTCCTCCCCCTCACAGGATCTTCTCCCTCTCAAACTCCACCCTTTCCTCTCTCCCTTTCAAGCTCTCTCTTCATGTTTCCCCTACAAGAACAAACCTACAATGGCTGCCAAAGACACTTACAAAGTACCTTGTCAAGCTTAAATAGAAGCTCTCAAAACGAGCTCATTAATGCAAGTTGCTGACATTATCGTCCAGGACGATAGGCATATCGTCCTGGCCGATTAGTTCAAATTCAGCTCAACGGTTTGGGGACGATTTGACACGACCAGAAGAAAATTGGTTACATCTCCTGGCCGATATCAAGATCATTCAGGCTGATTAGTTTAAAATCGATTTCAATCATCCTAATCATAGCCCTGAATTCGAGCTGTCCGATGTAGATCGTCCAGGACATCGTCCCGACCGATCAGGCGATCGTCCCGGCCGATGTGATCGTATCAATCAACCATTAATACTTTCCAAAGATACCAGATCAATTTAGGCATAATTGAGTTAGATCGGCCTGGACGATATAAATATCGTCCAGGCCGATTTCCTAAAACAAAGAATTCCAAAACTGATTATGGCGGTTGATTCTTTCTGAATTAAGACTATCGTCCTGGCCGATACATGTATCGTCCAGGCCGATATCAATGACGGCTGCCTTAATGAGGATGCCCTAATTAGGGTTTCTAATTTTAGACATATCGTCCAGAATGATATAAATATCATCCCGGTCGATATTACCAAAAATAGAAATCTTATAGGGAACAACAAGAAATCTTGCAAGATACAAATCAACAGATCCCGCACAAAATACAACAGACTCAAGAAAGGAAAAAGATTACAAACTGACACAGACTTAGTCTACCCAATCTTAAGCTGATTTCAAATTGCAGTCTGATCGTGTGGACCTGAAAGATTAGCACAAAAGGAAATCGTAGAGAAATAAGGAATGTTTGCTATTATCAAAATCATAAACCATTGATCCGCAACATTTTAAAGTGACACTAAAATCACACTTTAGAGACATCTTTTTTTAACTATATTATTGTAACCAAAAAATAAATTCTTAGGTAAGATAGATGATCATCCTAATTGAGACTTTTAATGATTCGATTATCAATATAACACTCCACTTATTGGTGGATAGATTCAACAAATATCCTCATCGTTGCTCATTGGTAGCTTTCTCCAACAAATCTGTAATCTAGATAGAATATCCTTGTAGCTGTAAACTGTTATCAATGTTTTGAATCCCATAGAGTATTCATCTTCTTGTACAATTTTAATTTGATTGTATCAAAATGAACCAATCATAATGGAAAATATTGAAGGAGAGGAGGTAATATTAGACAAGGGTCCCAGTATGGGAAGAAAAAATTTCATCTTTAAGATAGGCATTAATTTAGTCTCTATAGTTTAAACAGATATTAATCTGACTGTTATTCTTCTTTATTAGGTTGTATATTAAAAGAGCAGTAATTTAAAAATTATTTTATTTTATCTTGTTGAAACTTAGTGATGTGTTTGAGTTAATTTCAATAAAACAAAGTCCAAAAGAGAGTGCATAAGTGGAAATAACACATAAATTTTTCATGTTTTGGCCCTCACTAGCCTCTTCCATGCCTTGTCTAACTAAACAATAGGACTCACTGACAACTAAAATAGGTTCTGATAATTGTATATTCCTATCGTCAAGAAGTGACTACTCACATGACCATGAAAACCTCTCAAAAAGGTTTGTAATAAAATATTAAAAAAATCAAGTTAAGTCAGAACTTGATTTAATGTAGCTCTCACAAGGAATAAAACTGATAGCTCTCATAATCCCAGAAAACACAAAGTTTAATAACAACAAAACAAACATATTTTCTTATTGATTTTTATATAAATGAGAATGAAAATATTTTTGTATGGTTTTGCAAAGTTAAAACACAAGCTAAAAAGCTAGATTGCAATTTTTAAAAGACTAGTTATATTAAACAAAGATGTGATATGAATAATTAATAAAAAATGCTATTTTAATATGATAAAAATGTAATGAAGAATACAACTATTCACTTCATATTTATCCAAATGTTCCAAAAATAGGCTCTTGTCTTTACATCAAAAATGAGAGGGCACTATGCTATCTGTGTAGATGTTTACATTAAACTAAAGTAAAGTAAATCTTAGCTGCCTGTATTCTAGGGAAGCCACTGATTTTACATGTTATAACTTTAAGTAAATCTCTTGTCACCTTGTTAGCTTAGTTAATGATGAAAAAAATGAGAATGCATTATGCTATATGTATCATATCTATTTTAATATGATATGGCATCACTAGTTGCAAAAAAAAAAAAAAAAGTTGCAAAACACACAAATCAAAGGCAACTACTCTCACATAAATTGTAAGCAAATAGAGTTATTTTATAATTTAAAAATCGCAAAATTTTGATAATAATCACCAAAAATATCAGATATAACAATATTCATGTTTGTCAAAAGGTGATCCAATCAAAATTTATAAACAATGTTTTAGAACAAGTTCAATATGCCTTCAGTGTGAGTCACCTTAAGTTTTATCAAAATTCTTATTGGCCTGATCGTACAGTTTTTCAGAAAAAATATAAAAATTCAAAAACCAAATTGTCCGATGCTAGTAATACCAAAGTATATAAAATGCACACTTTCTTTCTGTTCATACGACCAACTTTCCGGCCGAACTTTTGTAAAGAAATTCTCATAATCTTTTATTAATCACATCATTTTCTTATAAATTGGGGTTGTCGGCTCCATTAACGACGAAATGTATTCAACAAACTTTGACAAAATCGTCTTAGAAGACATTTCTAACTTTAGATAATAGTCTAGCAGTACAATAAGTTGAACCTCAGAGACTGATTTTGATTTTAGGTATGCTCAATAATGATTTTGTTTTACTTAAATTTTATTAGATACCACCAATTATTTGAAAAGAAACGCAACAAGAACATTGAAAAGCATATATTATCATATTTTGATAGTACAATAAGATACTTTTATCGTACATATTAATATTGACTTAAACTGCAGGTACAATAATTGAAGGCGAAATAAAGCATTCAAACTAAATAAATTATTAACGGATTCATGGTTCATCGAATAGAGGAGAAAATTAATTTCTTAAAAATATAAAGTTAAATTATATCTTTAAGTTTTTAAACGAAATTGAAATCGTTTTTCTAAGGAATATATATCTCTAAAAAAAGTTCTAATTTTAAGTTACAAAATGATGAAATAGAGTAAATCATCTTTGGCAGATATCTTATTGATCTTTTTTTCTTCTTCATTAAAATTCTAAACCTGTGTAAGAGAGATGAATTTTAGTGTTTCTTCCCAGGACCATGATCATAAGCCAGCGATTATTGACATTATTATGTAAGTGTATGATTGTCAATTATGAAAATTATTATATAGCAAGAAATTATATTTGATCAACCATGCACTTTACAATTCGTACGAGGAACTGGGCCCTAAACAATACTTCCTTCTTTTTTTTTTTTTTAAGGAAATTACAAGGGTAGACCACAGAAGTGGCCACATCACATGATTACAGGAAAACAGTAAAAACAAAGCAAAGACCGGGTCGATAAAGTCGAACTCAGACCAGCTTCGGGTTGCTAGGGCGGGGCCATCCACTGGACAAAAAATAAATCGAAGGGCCAACCAGGTTGCCAACCAACCCTGGCCATCCACGATGCTTGCAGCAAGCTGCTTCCTCATCGTCCATGATAGAACCACTTGAACGGTCAACCAACAAGACAAAGAGACATTTCAGCGAAAGAAAAGCAACATAATCAACAAACCCAAATCCAATAATCAGTGACCACGTCGGCCCTGGCCACGAGGCCTACCACAGGAGGCAACAAAAATAAAAGGTTGGTCGCGCAGCAAATTAAAAGAATTGCTAGGATCCCCATCTCCGATTGAATCCACATAATCAAAATCAGAAGCAAAATAAGAATAGTAGTCATGAAGCCAGTCCAGCTGAACTCACAAATCAATACCCGAATTATCCTTAACTTTATACATTAAATCTTGAGGCTCCATAAAATTGACAGGAACATCAACTAACTCATTATTCACTACGCGATCCTTACGAATAGGGTAGAGATACCAGAATCAGCCACCTTACTCACTTCCTCACCTAAAATCTCCACAGCAGTAGACTTAATCGGGCTAACCAACATCTCATAATTTAAAGAAAGACCACCTAACGTAGAAGGGGCGGATCTCACAGACACCAAAGGAGCCACACGAGAAAAGGCCTCATCACTAAAACATTTGGAGGACAAATTCAAACCCAACGGAAGAAAAGGTTGAGCGTCAGGTGATAAAGCTTCGACACCCAAATTATCCACCATTCCTTTCCCAGCTTTAACAACACCACCAACCACATCACTATTATCAATTTTCAGAGAAGACTCCACAATATTATTAGAAACATGATAAGCTTTATTTTTCAAACCACCACAATCACCAAAAATGCTCAGACAACCATCCTGCATCAAGCCAGGAACCCCCACCCCGACTAAAGCAGGAGAAACAATAGTGTTAACAAAAACTTGCTGAGATCCACAAACTCGCTGGCCGTCCAAATTATTAGCATTATCACACAACGGAAATTCATCAACATTCCCAGCCAAAACGTTGAAATTGTTATCAACTACAGGAGAATTATTTTGAGTATTATCAATTAATTCCACAGGAGTCAAAACCGTAACACCATCACGCAACGGTACCATAGGCTTAACCGAATTCACTATAACAGGAGCAACATGTTTGGGAAAATCATCAATAGGAGGTTCAACAGTTTGGGGTAAGACAGTCGAATCCAAGGCAGACGCATTAGACCGGCATTCACCCACAGCATGACCAATACAACGGCAGGAAACAAAAAAAGTAGGGAACACATCCTGCACAACTTGCTGGACATAACCAAACTTCTCCGAACCTAACCAAATCCGATAAGGGTAGAATTTAGTGATATCTAGCTCAACTAAAACATGAGCTAAAGCCGGTCTAGACCCCACATATGTGGTAGTATCAATTTTTAATGGCTTACAAAAGATAGAAGCCAAGCCATGAAGAATACGAGGGGAAAACAGATGCGGCTGCAAAAGTGGGAAAGAAACCCAGATCGAGATCACTGGCGACTCAACCACGACATCAACAAGAGGAGACCACTTTGTAAGTTTCATATAATAATTAAAAACTAGATACGAGCTATGGCAGAAGATGTGACAGTAATCTAGGTCATTCTCTAGTTTGATAAGGACATGAGACAAATCCAACAAAGTAATCGAAACATCTCCAATGAGCTTGAGATTGAAAAAAAAATTACGAATAGAATTTAGAGACGATCGTTTAGTAGGGAAAAAACCAACTAAAGCGAATTGAAAAGGAACAGCCAATGCCTTAATTTCTTCATCTGAAATCCAAAGGGAAGGTAAACCGCGGAATGAAGAGACCTTAAGTTCAGGAAAACTATTACTAGCATAAGGACCCGAGAGAACTTCTAAAAAGAACGAGATGAAGTAGAAACCCTTAAAAACCAGGGTCGGAGAGTTTCAGAGCCATCCGGCACACGTCGGAGGAAGAAAAACGCCACCAAAATCACAAAATCAACTAACAGAAAGGGGAAAGTCGAAGAAAAAACTTCCCTGGAAGCGAGAAGAGAGCCAGCCCCACCGGAGAGCGGCAAGGTACCGCGAGGGAAAAGCGGAGCGAAACCGTAGCTAACGAAGTGCATTTTAACAATACTTCCTTACTTTTTTAACAAAAAAAAATATATACATCATTTAATAAATCATTTATTTGTTGATATCATGGTACATGTATCCTAGTGAACTAACAATTGAACAAAGTGATTGATTGCATTGGATGATTTTCCTAATAGTACAATTATACCAGCTTATTTTGCTTGTGATATTAGATAAAGACAATGTGAATAAAAATTCCCATAGCAAAAAATAATACGGAAAAAGTAACAATTAAATGCGACATCTTATTTAATAAAATTAGTTACATCGAACTGCATTAAATACAGACTTGGGAGTTTAGTGTGGTGAACAGTGTAGAGGTATTGAATGATGTAATGTCTCCTAACCTGTAAATTCGTTCAATTCTAAGAGCTAAAAATCTATTTTCTTAAACTGAAAAGAGGGCTAACAAATCAAAGGAAAAAAAATACAAAGACAGAGAATAACCAAAGAAACAAATTTAAAACCAGAAACAGAAAACTTTAAACTGCTATGGACATAGGAATAACAAAATCTGATCATAATTTTCTTCACTTGGTTCCCTGGTTGCCCAAAGACCATCCAAGGGAAATCAAAGTCAAGCTATCATCATCATCCAGGCTATGGTATTAATAGCCTGCCTGAAAGAGTTTCCTCAATTTTAAGTAGCTTAAATATGTCTCAAGAATACTTCTTTATCTGGCGTATAGTAAGCATAATGGCCACAAGAAATAGTTTAGATTGATGTCATTTACACACGGTATTTCATGAAGAATCAGGAACCAAAATTGACTTTCAATCTCTTCCCCCTTTTCCATTTAACAACTTTGAATTTCACAACTTTATAAATCTTAGCAACGATTGTACTTATACACATTTCAGATGAACTAAATTTTTTATTATTTCTTTCACGCCAAATGTGTGATAAGCAATGGCTTTAAAAAATAATAGACAGAAATGTTTTTCTATATTTTCCCCAGGTAATGCACCAATGAATTGTAATGCCTACGAGACATTTGGTCTTAGAAGAAAATTTTGTATATTGGGGAGCAGGCGAATAATGACCTTGTATGAGTATTATAATTCAAAATATAAGTCAGAATTGGTCTCAAAAGTATTGCCAAAGAAAGAACAATGAGAGTTAGTAACAACAACATTCCTTCTCATTTTATTATTCAACAAATTTTGAAAATCTCTCTGAACACTAATCCTAATGATGTTCAATTATGTGCTTTGACTAAAGATGGTAGCTTTATATTAAAGGATGTTTGGCATTCATTTAGATCTAAGCAAGAGGCTACCAAGATTTTATATATGATTTGGCATAAAGTATTCCTTTAACGGTTTCTATATTTATCTGGAAAATTTTACATAAGTTTATTCTTAAAGGATGATAATTTGATTAAAAGAGGCTTTATCCTTCTGTCTAATTTCAAATCTTATTATCATATGGACAATATGCACTATGTTTTTTTTTATCTGGTCCTTTAGCTTTCAAAGCCTGGACTTATTTTGATGATATTTTCCATTTAAATTATTTTAATGTTATTGTTTCTATTAATTCTTTGCTTAATTGTTGGTTTGATAAATCAAAAGGTCATATAAGAAATGTCATCCTTTCCCTTATCCTTTGGTATTTATGGTTGGATAGGAATAATTATCATTTCAGTTATGTGGTTATGAACCACCATAGAATTATTCAAAATGTTAAAGTTAAGGTTGTGGCTCTTTACTCTACTACGTTAGTTTCTATCAGGAATTTCAAAAATTATTTCTCTACTGTGGCTCATTTAGGCATTTAGTTGGAGGTGGATATTCTTCAAAAAGATCTTTGGTGTATTTTTTGGATGAAGCTTCCTTTCAACTTTCTTAAGTTTAATGTCGATGGTGTTAGAAAGAATTCTATTGTGGGTTGTGTTGGTGTCATTAGAGACTCTAATGGTAATTACATTTTGGGTTTTGATGGTCCTTTATGTAATTGTGATGTCAATTTTTCTACTACCTATGTTATTCTTCATGGTTTAAGACTTTATTTCTATCTTGATTACGTGAATATTTTTTGTTGAGGTTGGATGTAATATATGTTGTCAGTCTTTTAACTCTGGGGATGATATAATTTGTTCTTCTTCTTTGTTTTATATAAGGAGGGACATTAAGAATTTATTGAGCCTTTTAAACTGCCCTTTTTTTCTATTATTCTTGTAGAGGGCAATGCTTGTGCTCATTGGATTGCCAAGTGGGGCTGAGGTTTGGATTCCATGGCTGATTTCTCAATTTCTAATCTTCATGTTCATGTGAAAGGTCTTTTAAGATTGGATAAGATTAATTTACCTTATGTTAATTCTTAATGGTGTTGCGGGTGTTGGTTTTTGGTTAGTTGTCTAGTTGTGTTTATACCAGCTTACCTGTTTCTGTTTCCTGGATTGTTGGATTTACTTTCTTGGGTGGCTGGGCTTGCTGCTTCATTTCTGGTTGCATTTTGATGCTGTTATGACCTGGCTGGAGTGTTTTGAGTTTGGTTGTGATCATTTCAAGAATCCTCTCTACTGTTATGTTTTAGGTGTGGGGTTATTCAATTGGGATGGGTGTCGGTTTCCGAGATCAATGAGTTGTCTGGTGTGAGGTTATTCAATTGTTCCTGGGTGCTTTCTGTTGTGGCCCATCAGCATGTTTGAGTCTGGGTGGCTGTTATTACAAATGACCCTATTTTTTTTCTTAGGATCTTTTGACATAGGTTGTTGGTGGTCTCAGGTTTTTTTGGATCCTGGTTTTCCTTGATACTTTGAATGTCCTTAATTATAGCAAGGCAATCAGGTGTCCTCCAGTTGGTTGGGTGATATGGTTTTCGATGTCTAGTTTTTGTCTTCTTGGAAGTGGTTTAGTAATATGGTTCTTATTTATTATTATATGTATTTAAGTTGGGGGATTATGATGTGGTACACCTTTTGTCCTAGTTGCTTATTGGTTGGCGGTTGATGGTATTCTTATTAGTGTTTTCATCTTATATCTATTATTACTTTTTTCTATTCTTATTTTTTTGGGTATTATCCTTTTTGCAAAATGTGCTTAGTGCAGATAATCGTGGTGATGATCTGTTGGTGGGGAAACTGGAGTTGACTGCTATTTTTTTTGTTTCTTTTTACGTTTTTAGGTGCTCACTCTTATGCACCGTAAAATGTACCTAGGAATTTTTATATTTTTTTCTTAGTAGGGAACTCATGCTCTTAGGTTATTATTATTATTTTTTTTGTAGCTCTTATGAGCAGTAGTGAGCTTGAGTTCCCTTTAAGGACTATGTAATTGTTATTTTATGAACATGTAGGCCCCTCCATGGGTTTCCCTTAAAAAAAAAACATTTCTTCTACTTTTAACATATCGGCTATTTTGAGCCCATCCCGTATAGCTTGCCACATAGAAACAAGGAACCAAGGAGTACTTTTATTATGCCAAATAAAAGAAGACCATTCAATAGTGTCTTTATTATTAAAAATTCCCTATAAAAATTCTTGTAAGCAGCTTTCAAGTTAATACCCCAAACTACATAGTTATTTCTATAAGTAAATATAAGAAATTTAAAAATAAATATTTTAATTTTTGGCCTTAAATTGATGGGGACATTGCAATTGTTGTTATGTAACTAGTTAGTTATCATGTCGTTCGCTTTATAGTAGCTAGAGAAATTAAAATATGGATAGTAATTTCATAATCATTCTTCAAGACACCAATGATCCAAAATAATAGAGCCAAACAATTGTTTTGAATAATAAAGTGAATTTTTTTTAACTCATCCAGAATTTGGTGGGTATAACTATGTTACTATTCCATGGAGAAATATAATGTGCTAATAGATAATCTAAAAGAGGAGCTTTTGAATTTTAAATTCTACTAATGATACAACAATTGTTGGCAAACGGAGTAGTAATGATAGATGGAATGCCTAGACCTTCGTAAAAATGGATTTTACAAGTATTTTCCCATGAGATAAGATGCATATGCTTCTTCTTAGTATTTTTGAAATAAAAAAATTTTGCACATAGTTTCCCAATAGCTTTGATGACATTCTTAGGGATGAAAGAAACTCTTACCCAATAAGTCATAGTGCTGATAATTATGTACATGATGTATTTAATTCTTCAAGTTAATGTGATCTTTCTGACTTTTCAACACATTAGAAGGTTATTTATCCACTCCAAAAGTTGTGAGAAAGTAGAAATTCTGGGTTTCTCAAAAGTGATGGAAATGCCTGAAAATGTAATCTATTTAGTGACGTTAGAGATATTTAGCATTTGAGCAATAATATATAAAATTTTGTAAGGGATGTTAAAATCTTATGAACTAGTCCAAGGATAACAATAAGGGGGGGGGGGGGGGGGGGGGGGGGGGGGTTGAATTGGTATTTTAAAAATTCTCAAATAAAATCACGATCTTTTGAAATATATTAAAGCTACAAACTAATTAATCATTCACCAAAAATTAAAGTGCAAAAATTAAATGCATGAATATAATAAGAAAGAACACACAAGATTTTATATAGTTCGGTCAACTTGACCTACGTCGACTCCCCGGAGCTTCTCTTTCGGGTATTGAACTAAACTTAGTGACTCTCCTTTTACTCCTATAGCAAGGTGGAGAAGCCTATTCAAAACTCCTTTCCTCTGACCCCGGTGAGGCAGAGAACACAAATCCTTTCTCTTTCGCCTGAAGTAGGAAGAGAACCTGACTCCTTTTTCTTCCTCCTAAAGCAGGCAGAGAACCTCAACCTCCTTTTGCTTCCTCCTGAAGCAGGAAGAGAACCTTGATCAAATGCTAAAGTAGACCTCTCTAGAACCTCCAAGGAACTAGGGATGATGATTGTAGAAGATAAATTGGATCCTTTCTTGAATCAATCTTTATAAAACCTTCACAAACACCCCCTAAGAAGATCGTCTCTCTCTCTCTCTCTCACTCTCTCTCTCTCTCTCTCTCTCTCTCTCCCAAGCTTTCCCTCTCCTCTTGGCTCTCTCGGGTCAGGACAACATCAAAAGATCACATCTTGAGTTAATAAGAGATCTTACATAGAAGGGCTTTAAATTTGGCCTAAATTTCAACGAACCAACAAAGATCATCTAGGACAATCAAGGGATCATCCTTTACGATCAATATAAATTTACCTCAATCAGGTAGGACGATCTGTGGGAGGGTGGATGATTAGACTATCTATTTGTTCTTATCATCCAGGATGATTGGTACATCGTCCTATATGATTAGCTCAAAATGTCAAATATCATCTAGACCATTGCCTTGTTTGGCCAGACTTTATCTATTTGGACGATGAAAAAATAAATGGTCGTCTAGGAAGATTAATAGATCATTTAATACGATTAGTTCAAAATGTCAAATTTCATCTAGACCATCACTTTGTTTGGTCAGACTTTACATATTTGGATGATGAAAAAATAACTGATTGGCCAGGATGATTCTTTGATCATCCAATACGATTAGTTTAAATCACTATATCGTCCAGAACATCATTCTATTCATCCAGGAAGAAACTAAGGTTTTGTTAGCTAATTGTCTAGTATGATCATGTGATCGTCTAGGACAATATGACCAATCATTTAAACCTTAATTACTTTTAATAATAATCAAGTTAATTTAGGCATAACTATAATACATCATCCAAGACGATGCCTGAATGATGTCTAAAAATAATAACATGCTTAAAAGAGTTGATAGATGAATCTTTCTGATTTGAGCATATTATCCAAGATGATGACAATATCATCCAGGATGCCCTAATTAGGATTTCTATTTTTAACTAATCATCCAGGATGATTTTAGATTGTCTTGGATGATATGAACAAAAATAAAAAAATCTAAAATATGCATAATTTTTCCCTCTGAGTATTTGTATGGAAGGTTACTTAATATCAAGACCCTTTATTACATTGATTTAAGAAAAGGTAAAAATACTTAAATTCCATTACAGACTGACTCAATTCTAAT